>CAIGRO010230878.1:0-19470 GCA_903798355.1 Fraxinus baroniana | reverse complement strand
CTGCTTCGAAAAGCTGTAGTGTTTGTAAAAAATTCAGTCTTTAATGTGTGACTCAAGAATCAGATATGTAACCTTATATGGAAGTAAGAAATCAATAACAAGGAATTCAGTTAGAATTATATACTTATCAAATGTTCTTGCTCGGAGTCCTTCTTCCTAATTAACCAAGTGTCTGACTCGGTCGTTGAGTGACATGCATCACTGGTTCTCTTCTTTAGTTGGAACACCCCTTTGCTAGGCAAATCATGTAGAAATTATTGTTCAAAATAAATAAAATAAATTTTGGAATGAATAAGAGGCCAAAACTTTGGCCTATGCGACCGCATAGACCTTTGTGGCATACGGTCGCATAGAGATATGCAGGGCATGATCAACCTATGCGATCTCATAGGTCTATTTTATGCGGCCATATAGAACTAAAAAATAGCCGTTGAAGCTGTTTTTTGTTCGAATTTTTGTTAGCCTTTGGTGAAAAGTTTGTATCCTTTCATGGTTTTTTTGGCACTATTTCGTAGGCGTTGATTGAGATTTATAAATATATGATAGATTTTCACATCAAATATAATAATATAACAACTTGAGATCAAATCTTCATTCCAAAAGATAAAATTTATATTCTTTCTTTCATATTCAAATTTCTTTCTAAGTGTTTTTGTAGTTTTGGTAGAAAACACTAATGTTTAAGTGTTTTTCTATTGCAAGACTTGATTAATCTTTCAAACCATTTATCAATATCCCTTTAAGCATCAAATTCAATCCGATAGGGAATAAATATTGTTTGAAGATAACATATTTCGTGTTTAAACTTTTATCTTTAATTCTGGTATTCTTGTTTTTGTTTTTATATCTTCTCCACTCCCTTTTCGTGGAAACATTATTTTCAACAAATCTCCCCTACCTGCATCAAAAAGTAATTTTCCTGTTCCTATTCCTATTTTGATTTACGTGTAAGGGTGATATTTTGGCTCTGCGCATCTTTATCTTCCAGGATAAAACTTTTGGGAGATCATTTTTGGACAAGGTGGCCATGTACTATAAAGTCAGGGGCGGACGCATAACTTTAAAGTTGGAGGCACAATCGAACTTGAAAAGAAGTCGGAAGAAATTTTACAATCGAAAATTTACGTCCAAAAAAATCATACCCCGTGTAATTTTGTATTCGAAAATTTATATGAGATATGACTTTTTCGAATGTAAAATTTCAAAAAAAAATTTATGTCATATTCCATATAAAATCTCCTAATAAGATGGTGAAAATTACATCGAGAAATTTGTATCGCAAAAATAATAAATGTTAATGAAATAATTGAATTTTTCAAAAAAAGAATGCGAGTTGGACGTTTTTCTTTAAAACTCGCATTTAATGTATTTTTAACTATTTTCGATATTTGTTTGAACTATTCGATATGCCCATAATGTAGTTCTCGAAATAAGTTTCAAGATGATATAAACAATTTGTAGATTCGATTAGCGTACGATCATCGAAGAATTTTTAAAATTAGCAAATTATCGAAATTCAAATTTATTGTGNCCCATAATGTAGTTCTCGAAATAAGTTTCAAGATGATATAAACAATTTGTAGATTCGATTAGCGTACGATCATCGAAGAATTTTTAAAATTAGCAAATTATCGAAATTCAAATTTATTGTGATTTTGTCCCTGTTTGGTGGAGATTAAAATCAAGTTTTTAGTAAATTTTAATAAAATGTTAAATAGTTATGGATTCCATGAAATATGTTATTAAAATTAATTGTTAACTTTAATTTAGATTAAAATTTAGATTTCAATCGATACCAAATATGATTTAAAGAAAAAATCTCAAAAATTGGGCGGCACGTGCCCCCACGACCCGGGCCCGCCCATGTATAAAGTAATAGGAGTTGGCATCCCAGGATTTCCAGTAATGCTGTGGAACCCCACTACATAGACAGATAACAAATCTTGGTAAAATTTCATGGTCGATCTGCTTTGGTTTTTTATTAAATTATTATGACAACGAGAAAATTTATGCGTCATTGTATTATATACCTTTCTTGCCACTCCGTTCCATTCATTATATCTAGTGGAAAATTTAGATCATCTGGGTTCTTTAAAACCACAAGAAGTGATGTTAGTTTTCTTCTAACCCTTCTCTCTTCTAAGATGTTCTATCTCCTGTCACATTTTGAAGCTAAAGATTATGGTAATCCTCTACCCATTGTTTAGAATGCTTCTCTCGCCGAGTTACCGATTTGGATACTCTCAGAAAATGGGTTGCAATTTTTGCGTAATACTTGTTACAATTGTTCCTCAAGTTGTGACTCTTACTTTCTGTCTTCTTTAAAATGAACTAATAGACGGTATACTGAATACTTGTTGAGATGTGTATTATGGAGTGTTTAGAATTGTTGTGAGTAATAGATCGCGGATTACTTTATCATTACCGTCATTATCAGTTGCAATAGTACTTACTATTTCTATTTCTATAGTTAAATTAGTGCATTTCTTCCAAATTCCGATGTTGCTCCCAACCACAAGTTGAATTTTTTTTTTGTTTTTTTTAAAGAGTATGCGTGTTTGTACTGATATTTAGGCCCTGTCTGGTGGGGCTTTTTTAACCAAAAAAAGGGATTTTTGTACCGTTAGAAATTAAACTCAGCAGCCATTGTTGACCCCATGTCTCACAGGTGGGACCTCCATGTTGAAAAAAACGGTATAGTTCCACCAGACACACCCTTAGTATATTGTTCTCATTTCAAAAAGTAGTGTGGCACTCCTCTTGGTTTTCTATAGCTTGCCTTTTGTTTTTTTGGTCTGTTTCATACTAAAATCAGATTTTAATCAAGTCAAAATCAAATAATCAATATTAACAATATCTTTCACATGTTTCACAACTTTTCTACCACACATTTTGAAAACTTCTACCACAATTCACTAAAAATTCAATTTAAATTTCTACCAAACACCCACTTAATAAAGTTCAGGACCTTGTTTATTGGTACATCGATTAATGATGTCTGTCCATTTCTTAATTTTAACAAAGAAATTAAATAAGGTTCTTGATGATACTATTCTTTAACATACAATAACTAATCATCTAGGAGCATAAGAGATTTATTGCTAATTATTGTAATTGTTAATATATACTTAATTTGTGTCTCTCACATCACATGCTTGGCGAAGAGAATCAGATCGAGCATGTGCCACCCCTTTGGGTTGGTAATAGTCAGATATGGTTGCCATTACCTTCACTAGTTAAAATATTAATAATCTTACATTATAATGTATGGAGACCCATCTCGTAGTAATTAGTGCAAGAATAATACTTGGTGTATCAAATGAGATACATAATGGCTTACCTACAAGCCATGCGGCGCCCCCCTCCCCCCTATTGGCGGGGCGCACAAGCGCCCCGCCAATAGGGGGGCGCCACATGGCTTGTAGGTAAGCCATTATGTATGACATTTGGTACGTATAGCACGGTCCTTAGTGCAATGGTTAAGGTAATCGATAGATATATTAATAAAGAACCATGCTTCATGTACAGAAGCACAGTTTCACAGAAGAAAACCAGATACACACAATGCATGGGGTTTCATTTTTTTATTCCAGTGGACCCCACACATGTGAATGAGTGTAAAACTTCTGTCAAAAAAATTTATGTACACATGGTTTAATCCATTAATAAATTATCTTGATATTGTATTGACATTTTCTAGGCACGATGTGGCAAACAAATTCAGTTGGAATTTCGCACTTGTCTTGCCCTCCATCGTATAAAGAAAAATTTGTTTTTTCTTTTTGTCTGTCTCAAATTAAAGGTCACTTTCCTTATTAAAAGTATGTATGATTTTTTAGTTTTTTAATATGTTCATATTTAACGTGTCTTTTTTTATCAATAAATATGAATTACTCTTATTTAAATCAATATTTAAAAGAGAAGTATATTAGGAAAATCATAAGAAAAAAGTTATACTTTTAACTACATTAATTATAATTTTTAAATTTGTGTCAAAATTGAAATAAGTTTATTTTTTGGGACGGAATGAGCATTATACAGTGTCATAATGGTGGTGCCTCGATAAGGTAGCAGGCCAGCTAGTTGCAACTAAAAAATTACGTGAATCGAGATTAATTTATATGAAGGAGTGTGTTTGAACAAAGGGAATAAAAAAAGAAAAAAAATGGTTAATTAGTACAAAACGTTTCTATCTTTGACATGTATTGTGGAAATAGTCTATACCTTTTATTTATTGGCATTTATCGTCAAAACATGGTGAAAAATACCTTCAGTGCACGAAACGTTGAAGGTAATGGCATAAATGTCAAGAAATGAAAGGTATAGACGATTTTCACAATACATGTCAAAGATAGGGACGTTTTGTGCCAATTAGTATAAAAAAATTATGCAAATTAAACTTTTTTTTCTAATTAATTACAGAAAGAAGACATTAAAATAAGGGTAATTTGCAGTCATTGTCCCCAACCTAAAAATCTCTGCATTTTTTTGGCAGCCACAGTCCCCACTCCCCAGCAATGAATTTCTTAAAAATCTATAACATGTAAAATTCCAATTTAACCTCAAGCTTAAAGAAATAACAAAAAGAAAAAAAAAATCAATATCTTCAACCTTCATCAAATTGTCGTGTCACCACCAAACTCCATGGTCCCAAATCACACCCATCTCCATATAGCACTCTCAATGGTACAATAAGCAATGGTGGTGGTTGACTTGCAGTGTTGGGATGTTGCTACGGTGGTGGTCAGTGACAGATTTAGGATCAAACTAAAAATTGAAACGGGCCGAAGGGAATGGGTGGAGCCTAGCATACCTAAATTCGCTCTCTGTAGTGGTATGATCTTGAGATGACATGGGGCTTATTGCCGTTGTGGGCTTGTAGAGTGGGGATCTATGGCTATGTATATGAGTGGGAGTGGTGATCGTACTGTTCAGTAGTAATAATTGGCGTCGACGAAGAAGTCATACCATTTTTATTTTTTCTTTCATTTTCGTTCCTTTTTTAATTTGCTTTTCATGTTTATTTAGGTTGAGGGTAAAATTGGCATTTTATATCACTTCAATGGTAGTTAGTGGGACTGTGAAAGATCGTGGAAATCATTGTCAAGAAATGAAGGTTGGAGATACAAGTTTAAAAGGTAGTAAACATTGGGGGCAATGACCACAAATTACCCTATAATGAATGATAAAAGATGGTTGCAATGTGGCTTGCGTATGTTCAATTGCACGTCTCTCTTTATTTTATTTTGTCGTGACAGCATACTCCGAGTCCACAAAATTGAGGATTGAAACACGTAGAAGAAAGCATATTCGTGGTTTCCTTCTTAAATTGACATATACAAGAATGTTTCGATTTTGGAAGTTACTAGGTGGACTTTTTCTAGAAAAGAGGATTTTTATTTATTTTTTAATGAAAAACAAGTGAGATAAATTAAAAACAACAATTTTTTGATTAAATTGTAAGAGGTTTCTTTTTCTCCAAGCATGTTGAGGAACTGTCTATAAACGTCGTGAATTATAAATAAATAAAAATAATTGGTGAATGAATGAATAATACTTTAATTTTTTCGAAGTGTGTGAATAAAAAGTTATTTGAATACAAGAATATAAATGAAACAAATATATTGTGAAGAAAATTGAGAACAGTTCAATTTATGTAAAAGCTCAAATTTGAATCCTGAAATCACGTAGGAACCTATTTGTTCAATACAAAAACCAATCGAATTACAATAGAATTAGCTCATTCATGTCGATATTTTACTTTTTTTTGTTTGATCATTATTCAGGTCGATTTTTAAAACACTGAAATAAATTCAAGCTTATTTGATGTGTAATTAATTTAAATTGATATACATTTAGTCACGTTTGACTTTCATTTGAGATTATGATTTTTGAAATATGTGTGCTCAAAAAAGAAAAAAATAAATTTGAATTTACGTGTAATATTATTTTATTAAAGAATGTGTGATTGATAAAAAAAATAATAAATTATAATTTTAACATGGCCAAATGTTTAATTATGGTATCATATGCTTAATGCATTTCACAAGGCCATTATATCAAAATCTCTCCTTGATTAGTGGACTCAAATTCATCACCCCAAATTTAAATTTTGCTGATTCATATATGTTCTCTTCTCTCCACATTAACAGTCCCTTTGTCCGTATATTCTGTCTCTCTACTTTTCATCCTTGGTCTGTCAAAGGCATCAACAATGGCAGAACATCCCTCTCTCTCCGCTCCGCTATTGTCCGCGCCACCATCGGACCATCAGCCCCATTTGGTTATCAACGTTCAGGACCCGGACCCTGACCCGACCGAATCGACAGTCCTTCAGAGCCCATCTGCTCGAATCCATAAGCAGCAAAACGGCGAAAGTAATAACAATCCGCCGAACCCGTTTGAGTTTATCGGGGCCAATGAGGATTTCGAATTGCCCAGTTACAGTACGATCGATCCGTTCCGGAACCACACGCTGAATATCGCGGGGGTTTATGAGTGGGTGAAGATTGTGATTTGTCTGCCTATTGCTCTGGTCAGGCTCGCGCTATTTGGGCTTTGCCTAGCGGTGGGATTCATGGCAACGAAATTGGCGCTTCACGGGTGGAAGGATAAGGAGAACCCAATGCCGAAATGGCGCTGCCGGCTTATGTGGGTCACCCGCATTTGTGCGCGTTTAATCCTCTTCTCCTTTGGGTAAGTGTATGTTAATTGCCAAAAAGATCGTGTTTTTTTTACTCTCTCTCTCTCTCTAGATGTTACTTGTCGTAGTTGCATATCTAAAAATATTAAATTTAAGATTTTTGTGGGTTTAGAAGAGTAAATGAAATCAGTTAAAAAGGATCCGTGCTTTTGTATCTACTGCCTTTGAGATCTACTTATTAAAGTTTTCTTCTATTTTTCCCCTTTTTTCCAGCATGTTGATGGTACTTGAATGTTGTTGACTTAATTATTTTTTGGGATTTAACGGCCTATCATATGCAAGGGCAGTGCCGTGCATAAGCAGAAACCTAGATTAACTATGAATTAAAAATAAATTTTGGAAACTTCAAGCGTGTATCTTCTACGCTACACGATGAATCGAGCAGAGCAACCAGCTAATCCAACAGGTTGTCCGCCAGGAGCAATCTCTTTGAATGCAGCGGAGGAAGCACCCCACGTCCAAGCAAGTTACGGGTTGCCCACCAGAAGCAAGTTACACATTCTTTCAAAAACATTTCTTGCCAACAGAAGCATTAGAATTTATATGAGTATTTTTCTTAAGTCTCAAATGAACTAAAGAAAATAAAATTTAGGATATGAATTTAAGAAAAGAAATTGTACTCTCAAAACTCAATTTCTATGACTCAATTTTTTTGTGAGAATGAAATATGACAAATGAGCAACATATTTATACTATAGTTGTTTGATAAGAATTAATTGATAATATATGAATTTATACCCCCATTAAAATTCTTAGTTACAAGAATATAAATAAATTCATCTATAATAACTTTAGATTAATGTAGATCAAGATTCATCAAGTCTAGATTAATGTGAATGTTAATTAAATGAGAATTACTAACACGAAGTTCATACATTACAAGAATTTTGAAGTATTTATTACATATTGAAAATCGAAATGTAAGGTATTATTGAAATAATTAAATTGTAGTAAGATTAAAATCGTTCAAAAAATGATTCTCCTTTGATGTTATATTTAATATATAGTAGATAATGCTATTTGGAGGGACGTATTAATGCACAAGTTAATACTTGTTGTCTCAACCACGATAAATTTGTCATCTTCATGTTAAATTGCAAGGAATTTTTGCACGATATTTACAAAGAAAAGCTTAGGTTCCTAGGTGATTAGAATAGCATGGTAAACGATGACAAAAAAATTTCTGTTCTTGCTGACAGGAAATTTAGAGTTTTTCACTGCACATGAGATCAAAAAGTCTTCAGTGTTCCGAATATTTGGACCGAGTAGACAATCCATCTGTCTCTTTTATTTAAAATTTTAGTACACGAACACGGTTCTTAGAAGAATTCCCTCATCTTCTTGTGATTGGATTGTGTACAACAGTGGGAATCGTTGAGGAATCTTATCAGTGGTGTAAAGATTGTTGAAATTAGACAATATTTGTTAAATGTCAAAGAAGAGTTGAAAATTTATGTCTCATTTTTTTTTCCCAAATATATAACTTGATATGACAATACAAAACTGACGCCTGAGTTAATGGTGTCTTTTAAATTGAACAATGAAAAATGATGCAAGTGCAATCATTCCCTGCACTTGTGGTTTGGAATATTACATATATAAATGGAGTGTGCAGTTTAGGATCTTGGAGATGAATTTGGATTCTGTCAGGGGAAATAAAGACATGTAATTTATGATGAGGGAGTAGCTAACTTTATAAGGTTTTTATGATTGACGTTACATTTCTTTTACTGCACAAGTCTGCTTTGAATTAGAAACTTATTCTACTTACTTTTGCCTTTTAACTTTGCAGCTACCATTGGATAAAACGAAGAGGAAAACCTGCTCCGAGGGAGATTGCTCCTATAGTTGTATCTAATCATGTATCATATATCGAACCTATTTTCTTTTTCTATGAATTATTTCCCACCATTGTTTCCTCTGAATCGCATGATTCCATGCCTTTTGTTGGAACCATCATCAGAGCAATGCAGGTATTCTTATACTCCTTTAAATCTTTACTTACTAGCTACATTTTATGTGTAGTAACCTTTTGCCTTTTTTGGTTTGGTGGGTGAACACAGCTTATATGCTAGATACACAATAATTCTTTTTCACTTTCTAAGTTCTACATTTTTGTTACATTTTATCTATAATTCCACAGGTGATATATGTTGATAGATTCTCAAGATCTTCCAGAAAGCATGCTGTCAATGAAATAAAGGTATAAAGAATCTGGCCTTTGTTCTCTACATTCCATTTTGAACTGAAACATAAAATGAG
The DNA here is from genome assembly GCA_903798355.1 of Fraxinus baroniana. NCBI lineage: Eukaryota > Viridiplantae > Streptophyta > Magnoliopsida > Lamiales > Oleaceae > Fraxinus > Fraxinus baroniana. The sequence goes on along the minus strand of CAIGRO010230878.1, from coordinate 10,505 downwards.
GAAGCAACGGGGTGGGGGCCGCCATTACCATCACAGATTTTAGGGAGGCAGGACAGGGGTAGGGTGTGAGGGGATTAAAAAATTCACATTTACCATCCCGTTTAATTATTTTTAATATCATGCCTCTATTTGGTGTAGATTAAAATTAGATTTTTAGTAAATTTTGATAAAAGTTGATGACGTTGTGGATCTCAAGAAATATGTGATTAAAATTACTCATTGACTTTGACTTGAGATTTTTAGTAGATTTTAATCTACACTAAACAGGGGTTATTTCTTATTGTTTAATACGATATAAATTGAAAATAATGAAAGTAAAGTAAAATCAAAAGAATCAGGGCAGGTCCAGGGACTTCAGGGCAGCGACCTTGTTCTCCATCCCCACCCCGTTCACTAATCGTTAGGCCAGGGCAATACAGGGTTGATAGAGGACACAATATTTGCCATCCCTAACATAATACGAGAAAAATGAAAAAGGTTCTAGTGGTTTAAAAATTTGTGTTCGGATATGGGAAAAAGAATTTCAAGCTTTAAAGTTTTATCAATATATAAATCAATTTGATACAGAAATGTGTTTCAAGGAATTAAATACAGAGAAAAGCTTCTTGCAATCGGTTTCCTCGACTGCTTTTATTTCCTGAGGGAACGACAACAAACGGAAGGCTTCTTATTTCTTTCCAACTTGGTGCATTTATCCCTGGTTATCCTGTCCAGCCAGTCATTGTTCGTTATCCCCATGTTCACTTTGACCAATCCTGGTAAATTCCCTTCTTACTCCTCAGTTGTGTTTTCTGAACATTTCATATGGGCTTACTTCACACGATTCATCATTTTGTTCAGGGGGCACATTACTGTTGCAAAGCTGATGTTTAGAATGTTCACGCAGTTTCACAATTTCATGGAGGTATATTACATGTGTATCGGTGTGCTTGATCCACATTTCATTTGTTTTGGTTTCCGGTTGTCATTCTCAAACTTTGTAACGTGGTGCCAGCAGGCCCAAAAAGTTGCAACCCCAGCTCCTTCCTGCTAATTATATGTTGTTAGTAAATGGATAGTGGATGAGGCGCTCTACGAAAATAAAACTCTAACCTTATTTCAATACTGTTTCAGTGTAATTTAATTATGCTTTTGAACTATAGAGTTTAGTGGACCATTTTATGCTGAGAATATTGGAAAAGAGCTTTGAGCTTCAAGAACAGTTCATATAATTGGCAGTCTTTTCTCCCAAATAATATAACATGAAGGGTGTGTTTGATTGGAAAATTTTCCATGGAAAATGAAGTGTTTAATTGCCAATATTTTTCAACTTCTGAAATATTGTTATCCTCAAAATCAAGGAAAATATATTTTCCATGCCAATCAAACACACCCGAAATGTTTTATCTGAGAAATTGTCTTTTATTGTTATAATTTACAAATTAAGAGAGAAATAGTCTTTTAACTTGCGGTAGCCAGGTATACCTAATTGTAATCTTTCTTTGTCAACCATTGTGAGCTTTAGTTTCTTGTGCATTTCTTGAGGTTCCCATCCATTCATGTGGTTTTCCTTACAGTTAAGTTTAATATATTTAGAACTAATGCCATGTTGATCTAACGTAATCACATACATCTATCTTATGTTGCACAGGTTGAATATCTTCCTCTCGTGTCTCCCCATGAAAATAGGAAGGAAAATGCTATCCATTTTTCTCAGAGGGTGAGTCAAGTCTACTAGTTTTTATAAGATTTGCTTCTTTAATATATGTTACTGATATGTTTTTAACTTCTCCCTTGTGCTTATATATCGTATCCTAATATGATGTACATTCAAACATGTCCAGCTATATGCACATGTTGTCAGCTGTTCTTGCACTAGGTTACAAAACATAATATATCAACAACTACTTGTCCTTTTCAGTTGCCTGTGTATGACAATCTTCTGGAATCTGGTTATCTGCTGTTTGTTTGGATGGACCTTATTTTTAATGCATTTTTTTTCTTAAAGCTTTGCTGAAATTTCTGAATGGTATATTTTATAAGTTCCATGCGGCTGAGGTTTCTCTATTTATGTATGTGCAAATGTTTTGCATTAATTTTCCAGTTAGGAATAGCTGGCTTGTTCATTATCTCATTCTCTGATCTTGGTACTTGAATTGACTGGTTTTTACTTGCAGCCACTTGAGCAATAATCTTCCTGTCTAACTTGCTTAAGCACATTCTTATACTTATACCACACCATGTTGGATATCTCTATTACTTTTTCTTCCAGAGGCCATTTTCTCGAAATATTAGAACTTTGCATAATTGTACAAATTATCAATGTAGAAAATGTCTTTTTTTTTTCGACTGAGTTGACTTTCTTTAATATTTATTCCATTTTCTATATGGATATGCTTAAAAATGTTGTATGAGATCACCTTTTGTCTTACTTTATCAATCTGCATAATTGGATTGCTATCTTTGCTCAACTTGCACCATTTATCAAATGCAGACTAGCTCTGTCATGGCAAGCGCTCTCAATGTGGTACAAACATCCCATTCTTATGGAGATTTCATGCTTTTTTCAAAGGCATCTGAGTTGAATCAGGTTTGCTATTATTTCCCTTACCTTACCATTAAAAAGTGAACATCAGTGCACACAGATGCACACGTAATATACCTCCATGAGATTGGTGTAATTAATGGGAGGGAAATGGTGTAATTACGTGTTTAAATGGAATTTGGAAAGTGAAAGTATTTTTGTAACTGTGCAGATACTACATCTTTATTTTTTATGTGATATCACGTCATTAAGCAAATAAGATTGAAGTAGCATATGACTTGCTTTTGTATCTGATGGATGCCTTGTATCTGCTCATAGATGTTGTAATCTAGCCATTTTATTAGTAAATGGTGTAGGGATGTCATTAACTTGACATTTTACTTCTTTTGGCTCTCAGTTGCCTGATACTCTGTCCATATGATGGAAAAAAAGAGAATTTATTACAATGTTGCTTAGTAATCAACTAATTTGTACATTATGCATTTTGACCTTCATGATTACATTACAATTATCCCTAGCCCTTTTTTCCGACACTTTATTTACTCATGTTCCTTGTGAACATCAGTTACGACATATTTTTCAAGAAAAACAAAAATTTTTTTGATTGAACAGAAGTACTACATCATGGATATGTGTCCTTCACTTACAATTATCCCTTTTCCTTTTTTCTGACGCTTTATTTATTCATGTGCTTTTGAACATCGGTGACTTGACATATATATCAAGAAGAAGAAGAATTTTATTGATTGAACAGAAGTACTACATCATGGATGCTTGTCCTTCACTTACAATAATGGTTACTATGTAAAGTTGGTATTTACTCCGTTGTCTTTATTTTTGTCAATATACTATAGGAATGAGATGAATCTAAATGAGTTGTCACATGAACAACAGAAGGCACGAAATTAGATGTGTCTATTTGTGGATGTTAAACTATTGAATTTGCCCCCAGAAGATGTTAAACTATTGAATTTTCCCCCAGAACTTTTTTGCGTTTACTTGATTTGATTGCTTTATGGGATGGATTTCTGATTGAGGAAATTTTGAGAATGTTTTAGTTCAGTTGTTGGATTAAAGTTCTTTGTCTTGGAACTTGAGTTATTTTAATAGTTTGATCTGATGTAATATTGACAATTTGTTTTGTCAGGAAAACCCCTCTCAATTTATGGTTGAAATGGCCTGGGTGGATTCAGTAAGTCAAATATGTCATCAATTATTTTATTAAATTAATTTGTTTGCATTTTTACCGTGTTATTCAATTTATTTTCAATTAAATTTTTTTTCGATGTCCGCATTTTTAAATTATTTTCTCTTCTCATTATCTAAATTTTTCTGACCTTTGATAATTCACTTGAGATGGATAGATGATAGTAAATTAATAACTGAAAGAGGTTATTGCTTTAGTTGTCCTGCAACTTATATTCTGGGAATTATTTGTGAACACAAGTTTTATAGATATTGATCTGATGTAGGACTTGTAAGGAAATGAACTTATTATGGTCTTTTAGACAATGGTGTCTGGATAATGTTAAAAAAGCTTTTTATTAGGTTTTTATATGATTTTGTATTGAAAATGCTTTGAACGGTCACCTGTTTAATTTGATTGAAAGATGTTAATGGAGAATGGAAGTTGCATCAGGGCTTATGAACTCTTATTTTGTTGTATTCTATAGTATATAGTATATATTTGTGATAGGTTCGGCCCATTTTCTTCAAGGTTTTATGACTGACTGTGCCTGTTGCTTTTCAGTTGTTTCATATAAAATCTTTGGAGGCCGTGGACTTTTTGGAGACATTTCTATCAATGAATCCAGATCCAAGGTATCATGTGATGTTTCAATATGCTTAATTTTATTACATTAATATGAAAAGTGTAAGATTTATCGTTGATTCAGATTAAACTGTCGATGCTTCATGATTTGTATTGACGATTTGTATTATTTATTTTGTTTTATCTTTTTCACTTCATGTCTAGCAATCAGGATTTGGGACATTGATATGGCATCTAATTAGGCGTTCCAGTCTTGACCCTGGCAGCATATGTTAGATTATTAGCTTTATCAATTGGAAAGTTTACGTGGCTACTTCTGCCCAGTTGTGTTGGATATATCCTCCGAGAGTCTGCTCATCCATTGTACATCTCAGTTATATTGTATTGTTTAAAAACTTAGCCCAACAGAACTTTGTCCAACATGGTTATTCTATTCGTCTCCGCTTTATCTAGGGTCTTCTCCGATGTTAAACCATATTAACATGCATCCTTTTTAATTACTGACTTCCATGATATTTTGGTCAACACTAGGTACAGGCTTACCCACTAATTTCATCATACTTTCCAGTCGTTGGCTTTATTGGTTAAACCAATTTATTAGCTATTTTGGCACACTTGATATTTTGGCATGTTTTCTATTTGAATTCTGTATAAAAACTATTTGGACGCAAATCATGTAAGACTAATAAATATGCTATTTTAAGTAATTATTATAAATTATTTAATATAATAATGAATGATAATCAAAGAAAGTCATATCTGTGATAAATGGAAATTGGAAAGTATTCAAATTTTATTAAAAGGTTGCTACTCTAGGAATAATCAGTAGTTTAACCATGGCTAATAGGATAAAGAAAGTGAGAAGGGATCTGCTAAGGATCGATGTCTATCCTCGATCATTTATCCATTCAAACAGAGAGAGTCTCTTCCCTTTTTTCTCTATTGAAAATGATTTTTTTTTTCCTTTTTCTTACAATGATAAAAACTTACTGCTGATGGCTTTCCATTCTCTTCACAGTGGACAGGTTGAATTTCACAATTTTCTCAGGGTTCTAAGATTGAAACCTTGTTCTCTGTCGGAAAAGGTAAGCCTCTGAACATTTTTTTAATAGTGTTCTGCACCTTGTTAGTGATTCTTTTCCTTTCACTGTTTTGCCAAAATGGTGCTTTCCATATTTCCTATTGTTTCTTCATAGCGACGTTTTGGGGATTTAAATAAATGTTACAGTTGAAATTGAAATGTCCAGGAATGGTAAATATAAGATCAGTTATAAATCTCTCTATTTCCTTGCTGGGCAATATGTGTTTTCACTGGGTCTGTTGTGCAGGAAGTTGGCTTGAAACTGTGTGTTGTATCGTGTTTTTTATTTTTTTTATGTTTCAAGGACCATGTTTTTTTCTTATTTTAGTACTTAACAATATTAGGAATTAGTATAGATTTTATCCTAGAACCATAGAATATCAGTATTAAATTTGATCATGTAACACAGACAGATGACATTATTTCAGTGATAGAAGTAGTTGGCTTTTCAGTGGCTAGGCTTGCAGATCCATTCGAAGATGAACTTTGTTTACTGGTTGTGTTCATAATAATGCATATTTACTAATTTTCTTAACCTCATTCCCTGATTTTGCAGATATTTGGATTCATTGATGTGGAGAAGATCGGTAAAATAACATTTAAGCAGGTAACTTGTTACTGTTCATATTGGTGCATATTAGTGACATTATGTTCCACGCACTCCTGTATTTCCAGAGGCACCCAAATTCTTGTCTCATGCATTTTTAGGAACTGTGCAAAAGTAACGAAAAGGAAATTCAGAGTCAGATATTTGTTCTTGTTTTTTATATAAATTTTGAGATTAAGGCATAATTTATCATGCCTTGAGATTAAGTGCTGTTTTGGATAAAATTATAAGTTCCTGAAATTATAATGTGATAGAAATGAGCGGTGGATTAGTGGGTAGTTGTGTGGGTCCTACGAAATGTGTGGTTAAATGAAGGTATGACTAAATTACAAAGAAATTATTAAGTTTCCCATACATGAACTAAGGTTTTTTTTACCATGCAATACTAAGCTACAAAGAAATTATTAAGTTTCCCATACATGAACTAAGGTTTTTTTTACCATGCAATACTAAGCTACTTTTGTGCATGTTGTTTCAGTACCTGCTTGGCTCAGCCCACATCTTGAAGCAGCCACTCTTCAAACAAGCTTGTGAACTAGCATTTACTGAATGTGATATTGATGGGAAGAATTGCATTTTGGAGCAAGAGGTATATATGGATTTTCTCACAGTTTCCTTGACACTTCATTGTTTTAACTTGTAGTGTGACTAGTGTCATGATTTCTGAATGCTTTTGTGACAGTTAAGAGATGCAGTTGCACTCGCAGTCCCAAACATGAGTGAAGATGAGGTGGGTGAAGGAAGTATCTGCAAATGAGTTTTACTTTTTATTTTCCTTATAAAACCGTGGAGCCCAATGAATCATTTTTGAATCACATAGAACAAGACTGAAAAGAGATTCTTAAAAGAAGTCGTAATTTTTTACTTGGAGAAATGGCTTTTTGGTTAATAATTTTTATGGCTCTTTAACTAAATCGAACTTTGTTTGGATTGTGAAAGGAGTATTGTATAGTTTCTATAATTTTCAAATTCTTTCTTCTCCCAATTTAAATATTCTCGATTTGAGACTTGCAGATCTCTGGGCTTCATAGTTTATTTGATGTGGACGGCGATGGAAGAATCAGCAAATATGATTTCCTCTCTTGTTTAAAAAGGCATCCATTGCTTATAGCACTTTTTTCACCCTGGTTATGGCACAAAGGTTTGTCCATAACTGATCATAGAGATAGGTTAGTACAAGAGGTGTTTTAGTGGATAAATGATGGGTAATGCTCGAAGTTTTAGCTTTTTTGTGAATGATTGTGGGGTGTATTTCTAAGCCATTTGAAATGTACCATGGTACAGTTGAAATTTCGTGATTTTCTTTGGAGTTCTGTATCCTACAATATAGTTTGTTGATTGTATTGACATATTATTATAGTATTATTGCCTTTATCTGGATCCTTTACACTGTGCTCGGTTATCTGCTACTTGTAATATGGCCGCCAAAAGTAGACATCCTTCATGTTGAAAGCTTGAAATTTTATAATATAAAGGGAGATGGGGAGGGAGTGTATCCCCATCTGCAGTACAGATTCTGGTTCTGGACCAAAATGGTGCTAGTGCCAGCTGATGCAGCTGCATTCCCCTGGTTTGGAAGAAAATTACCTTTCTGTGGCGATATTCAAGTTGTTCCATCCTTTTTTTTTTTGTTGATGAAAATAATATAAAGTCAGCAGTAAACAAACAAAAAGGTTATGTAATCTACTAACACAATGCAAACGACAGAAAAATCCACCTTTGCTTCTTCATAACTTGTCCCAAAACCATATAAAAGAAAAGAGTTCTGGTACATTGGTAAATTTTATCGTAACATGAATGCAAATTAACAATGAGTTTCGTTCTTAAACTTCATCTATCTTTTCTCTGAGGTATGGAAGACACTTTTAGAGTGAGACTTTCATTAGAAAAACCTTAAAAGTTGTTTCTGCATTGACATTATCATCAAGAAAATCAACTTCAAGTTATTGGACTGAACTGATTATTTTAATTCTAGCTTACTGATATTAATCTAGTTAAGTAATCAATATAGTATTCACTCGTGTGTGCGTTCGAGTGGGCGTGTGCATCTGGATTCTGCCAAAGATTTCCGTGCATGAATCTCATTAGTTTTACTGGTTTACATAGCAGCCAACATTTGTTTTCAAGACGAACATATTTACTTTGAGAATAGCCATAGTGTGTATTATGTTACTGTGAACAAAATTTGAGTTTGATCTGCTATGGAAATATGACACGTATTGATTAAAAAATTAGGTTTTAGTAGTGTCTCCTGTAAAGCTTAAGTTGTTTCGTGTGATGTGACATGATTCTGTTGTTCCTGCAATTTGTTCATCTCTATAGCACAAAACAGCCTTTATAGACCACCAGCATTTGATCTACCTTTTCTGTATAATTCTTTAGCAGAATTCATAGGGGATTTCTTCTGCTCCCCAGTTTCTAAAATCTTAAATTCTCCACCAAGATTGATCTTCCAATTACATGAATCGTGAGCATCAAATCTTAGGCATTGACTTGACTAGACAATGAAATTGTTGAAAAAAAAAAAAATTCATCCTCGGTTTCGGTAGTGTAAATATGCCGTAAAATAGTGGGCTTGGAATTGCCTCAGGTTGAAAAAGAGAACCCTTTCTTAGCGGTGATGAAATTCCCTCGTCATCTGAATATATTTTAGGTTTTGCTACATGTAAATCTTGCATATACATGTAAAATAATTCATATATTTTACCCCATAGAAAAATAAATCTACATCAATCATCGAGTCAAAAAAACGTGGCAGGTTCAAAGAGAAATTGTATATATCAGAAGTTGCATGTAAAAATTTTGCCTGGATGATTCTCCTTTTCTTGATGTAGAATTATGACTTCAAGAAAAGAACTTAACATAGATTAGAGCCATATGAAAGATCACCGTCATCCATTTATAAAAATTATACACTTTTTTTTTTAATTATTATTTTTTTAAATCTTTGATCAACAACTAAATTCGGTTTGAACAAAAGGGCATGACAAAATCGAAATGAAGACATCTAGTCCTTCTACTTTTTCTAACTCCTTAACATTTTAGACACTTGATTAACAAAATTAACTTCCCTTTCCAGTATGATAAATTGAAAGCTATGTAGATGAAGGTAGCACTGAGGTGAAGAGAAGAGGATTTACTTATAAGAGTTATTTTCATTATTCCAATGAACATTGGTTACATTTATTCTTACCAGTAACTGATTTATGGATGCGTGCTCATTTTTGACAGTTTGGGAAATGAAAACCAAACTTCCTCAAAAGTTAACCTTCTTTTAGGAATGGTAGATTAAGATTGTAGGTTAGGTAGGTAAAATCAAAATAAAGAAAAACGTCTACACTCTTTGACTTAAACTGGCCGCAAAGAATTACTTGTGTGTTTGTCAACGTTGAGAGTACTTATGCCTGTTCTTAGTGCGTGTATGGTAAACTGAATTTAGGCAATATTCTTTTCCCCATCTTGTGTTCCAACATACAGACGCTGATCACTATCTTTTATCTTTTGGGCATCTTGTTCCCTCTACTACCGAATTGTCTCGTCAATGTGATTTGATGGTATTGAAACTTTGCTTAAAGAACATCATCAAATTGTGTGTCAACTCAAATGTACTAATTGTACTAAAGGAAAGGTAAAAGAAAAGGAAAAGAAATCTATAACTTTAATCCGTCTTGATTTATTCCACCTAATTCAAACTCCCATTTTGCAGTTCCAAGAAAAAAAAATTAAAAATGAAAATCCAATGTGCTCAATAGATTGATAACATATTTTCCTATGTCTCACAAAGTAGCCATACGGCCCTACCCAGTAAATTTTGGCAAAAAATCCAGAGAAAATAGTAAGAAAAATAAATAATGCAGTATCTGAATACGAGGCAGAATAGTTTTGCTTTCAACTTTCAATCATTTGTGAGATGACAACAATGAGAATTCATTAAGATTCCAAAGTTAATTTTGTCGACCTCCCCAATAAAGGCCATTGGCTTTATTCTCACAACTTGCCTATCCTACAACCTTATTACATAACTCTTTTCATGTCGTCTTCTAAATTCTACTCTTACTATATACCTCCCCAATCTTATTGCTTCTGAAAGCTGATTTCAAATCACAATCCCATTTTCATTATAATGTCAAATGAAGGTAATTCTTTGGTTTTTGATGCATCTGTTTTTGAACACCAGTACAATATACCATCACAATTCATATGGCCTGATCATGAGAAACCTTGTTCCGAGCCACCACCAGTACTGAATGTCCCTACTATAGATTTGGGTAGCTTTCTCCCAGGCGATGTGGACTCGGTTTGGGGTGCAACCTGTCTAGTCAACCAGGCATGTAGAGAACACGGGGTCTTTCTTGTTGTAAATCATGGGGTCGATTTGGAACTTGTCGAGGAAGCTCACAAGGGCATGGACTATTTCTTTGGGAAGCCACTTGAAGAGAAACAAAGGGCCCGGAGAAAAATTGGTAACCATTGTGGTTATGCTAGTAGCTTTGCTAATAGATTTTCCTCCAAGCTTCCCTGG
>CAIGRO010230862.1:0-10426 GCA_903798355.1 Fraxinus baroniana | reverse complement strand
AATTTTCAATTTTAAAAAATCATTTAAAATTATAACCTCATTGTTGAGTCGTGGATAAAAAAGATGATCAGTCACTAGTGATGCTCAGTCGATGTTCTCCAAATGTTGCTATATTTCTCTTTCTATCTCTATTATATAAATCGGTGATACTCTTGTGCGAGGTGAATGTCGACGACTATAAGATGGGATGGTGGTGGGCGAGTGTGAGGGTGGGGTGGGTTGTTGTAGGTAAATTGATTTAATTTGTTAATATTATTATTTAAAATTAAAACTGTGTGGTAGAGATTAAAATCAGATTAAAATTGAAAATATAGCCGTTATTGTTGATTTTTATTAGATGGGTGGGACCCAATAACGGCCATATTTTCAATTTTAATTGGATTTTAAGTCGTACCAAACAGGCTCCTAATATTTGCATTTTTAAATTTAATATCTCGTAATTGATTTGGTCACACTTAGGGTATGTCTAGTCCCCATATTGGCTGAATTTTAATCAAAATGTTGACCGTTAGTGGGGCCCGCACTACTCATGGCCAGTCCAGGGTTACGGCTGAAATGACTTCCAACAGTAAGAAAATCAATTGTTTTGGCCATTTGAAGCCCTACTAGACACACCCTTAGTATCCTACTTATGTTTTTTCCCTTACGAATAATCTACATAATAATTTTTTTATTAAAACCTTTTCATATTACGAGTGTGTTTGAGTCACATTATTTTGGAAGAATGTATTTTGAAAGAGTAATACTATTCATCCACACTGGGGTTACAACCCCAGTTTAGGTGACGTTAATGTGAGATTAAATGATAGGTGAAATTAATAAGTTATTTAATTTCATCTTTCATTTAACCTATTATTTAGAGCCATTTAGACGGGGTTGTAACCCCAATGTGGATGAATATCATTATTCATTCTAAAATAATAGATTGATAGAGAATGTGTGATTGCAAAAGAAAGAAAAGTTATTGATGTGATGAAAAATATTATTTTATTAAAAAATGTGTGGTTGATAATGAGTAGAAGAATGAGAATAATTTTAATGTATAACAAACATGGGCTACATAATAAAGCCCAAAATAATCCCTGTTTGGTGCACATTTTGTAACAAAGAATGCATTATTTTTTTTGATGTAATGAGGAATATGTGGTTGGAAAAGAAGGAAAAATTATTGATGTGATGAAAAATATTATTTTATAAAAGAATGTGCAATTGAAAATGAGTAGAAGAATGATAATGAAAAAAATAAATGGCTCATGACTAATTATATTTTTTTTGCCCTTTCCATTTTAGGGCTGCTCTCTCTCTCTCTTACGCAAGTAGACCTTTTTCAGGCCCAATCCTCTTCTATACATTTCTGAGCTTCAGATTCATTCATCAGCTTCTGAAAACATGGTTCTCATATGTTGCCTAAACTATACTTGAATTCTAGAACCCTTCCCCTAAAAGAGTAAATCGAACAAGATTTGGGAATGACAGAGCACAAATCGATTAAGTCGGTTCGTTGTAGCAGCTGTAATGGAATTGGAAATAGTGGGAGTAGTAGTGGAGCTGATGACACCGTTTGGGATTGTGTGATCCCGTACGTGCAGGACCATCGTGATCGAGACGCTGTATCCCTTGTGTGCAAACGCTGGTACGAGATCGAAGCCTTAAATCGAAAGCATGTGACAATCGCGTTGTGTTACACGGCTACGCCGCAGCGGCTCTCGCGCCGGTTTACTTCCCTTGAGTCGCTCAAGCTCAAGGGAATGCCGCGAGCTGCTATGTTCAACCTTATCCCGGAAGACTGGGGTGGGTATGTTACTCCTTGGGTGGAAGAGGTCGGCAGGTCTTTTAGTAGAATGAAGACTTTACACTTCCGTAGGATGATTGTGATGGATTCGGATCTCGAGTTGCTTGCCAAATCGCCGGCTGGGAAGCTTCTCGAAGTCTTGAAGCTTGATAAGTGTTCAAAATTTTCTACTGATGGTCTCCTAATTATTGCCCGTTCGTGCAGGTAAAAAAAAAAAGGGGAGAAAGAACGAATTTTGATGCTTACTTTTTATTTTTTATTTTACTTGAAATTGATATTTGTCTGACTTCATTATTTTTTTTTCGGTATTTCTTGAGAAATACATAACTTTTCATGATTATTCGTTGTTTGATGTGTTTCTTATTAATTTATTTGCTTCTAGATTATTTTTTTGGTTGTTTTTTAATTGGGTTATTGCTGGGTTAACTTGATTAACATTCATGCTTATGTGTACTTGCATACTAATTCTCTTTCTGGAAGTCTGTGTTTAATTCTTCAAAAGAGAGATGAGAAATTCAAATGATTAATTGTTGTCTTAAAATAACTTCCTATTTTGTATTTCTTGGAGGGGATTGTTGTTTTATATGCAGATTTGGTTACATCTGGGAATCTAATTGATTCTTTTTTACTTTTTGTAAATTTATCTGTTTGTTCTTATTGATTTTCTGTGGTGATAATTCTTTGATGGTTGCTTGATTCCACTTGTCTAGTGTTATTGATTATGGTTACATATATATGAGCTTTTGAAACTTAATTCTTGATAACTTTTTGGTTAAACGTAGCCTGGGGTGTGATGGTCCTTGGATAAATGTTTGTTGGATTATTTTTGTTGCACGCATGAACTATATTTTTTTTTTCTTTTACATTGATTTATCAGTTTATTTATTTGAGATTATCTGGGTGGAGGGTTAAATCTGATCCAGGAAAAGGAATATAGTTGGAATCACATTGGGGTTAGTGTTGACTATACTAAGACATAAGTTTGAGATCATTTTTTAAACAGTATTCATTATCAGCATGCGCATTTTGGAATGTGGTCTCAACAGAGTTACTTTGTTCAACCTACTCCAAAATTTGAGTTTTTGATCTATCCCTGTGATTTTTAAATAACAGGTTTTGAAGTCTTGAGTCATTTAGCATTCAGTTCAGTTTACAAATCTTACAAATTTGGTCATTGTTTTTGTTCTTATAGCATTTAGATACTTTTTCCTAACTACGCTTATATCAAGTGTTGATCTGTTCAAATACCTACATTGTCTATTGATCGTCTTGCTTTTAACCTTTGAATTTTTTATTGTGACATTTTATATATCATGAATATTCTTCTTTTTGAGACCTAGAAGGTCGTTCCCTATATTACTCGCGCATTATGCAAATTGAATAAAATGCATACCCCAAATTTCTAGGGCAGAGTAATTATGTAATACAATGGTGCAGCACTATTATGTTCTTAAGTGAGACATGCAGGACGAATGATCTTTTGCTTTTGCTTTTGTGTTTGTGAATTTACTGATGAAAAATATAATGGGGCTTTGGAAACTTTTTGGGCGTTCTCCAGCCTGTTGATTTTTCCAGTCTGCTTAGGTACCATCTGGTTTAAAATTTGATTCCCTTTGGTGATACGTTTTGATGTTTAATGAAATAGAAAGTTTTTTGGTGATCTATGCAAGTCTTGAGAAGTTTCTGGATCAATTTTCTCTTCTGTGATGGGAATGTTCTCTGGCTACTGAAACTTTTCAGTGATGGTTCCCGGGACTTTTGGAAATGGTACAACGATTCTGAATAAGATAGTTCTTTCTCTCGTTTATTCCTGCTAGAGGATTATAATTTTTTGTTGCCTTCGGAATTTTGCCCAGCAATGTGGACATTATCCCATTTTATGTCACGTCTTTTGTAACTCCAGATGTATAGGATTTATTAGGAATGGTTACTTGAGTAATACATAAAAACTGTGACTGCATAACACAGTGACCTTGTATATCTTGAGAATTAGTGAAGGGGATGCATAGAGAGTTCATAAGAGGAGAAATCCAAATGGTTAATATTTCTTTGAGAAACAAAACACCCTAAAATCAACCCAACCGACCCCTGATTGAAAAAAAAAAATTATGCAAAAGAAACAAAGATAGAAACTGAAGAAAAAAAATTGTTTATGTAACTCTCCTTTGGGTGTAGTTGATGTGTCATTAGAAGTGTTCATTACTACCCTTGTAAGTTGGCGGAAAATCAAAATTCAAAGAGAACGAGTTATTTCGAATAAAAAGTTTGTTGGCACAAAATGTCGTGTTGTTTTAATAGATTAGGCGATCATTTTGAGCAACCTTCTCTCCCTTGATCCAATACTGATCAAGTGATTTTCTCATGTATATATAATTACTTCGTTGATTAATTAAGATTTTATTCATCTTTGCACGTTTGCAGGAATTTAAAAACCTTGTTTATGGAAGAGAGCACAATAGATGAGAATGATGGGGAATGGCTGCACGAGCTTGCTTTGAACAATAAGGTTCTTGAAAATGTTAACTTCTACATGACAGATCTTACCAAAGTGCAATCGGCAGATCTTGAGCTAATGGCGAAAAATTGTCCCTCTTTGACCTCAGTGAAGATCAGTGACTGTGATATATCTGATCTGATTGGTTTCTTTAAAGCTGCTAATGCGCTGGAAGAGTTTGGTGGGGGTTCTTTCAATGAGCAACTTGGACAGATTGACGAGGGTGTCTTTAACGAGCAATTAGGAAGGTATTCTGCTGAATCACTTCCCCCAAGATTAGGCTGCTTGGGTCTTACTTATTTGGGGAAGGCAGAGATGCCTTTTGTCTTTCCAATTGCTGCCCGACTAAAAAAATTGGATCTCCTTTATGCACTGCTTGACACAGAAGGCCATTGTGTCCTACTGCAAAGATGCCCCAACTTGGAAATCCTTGAGGTAAAATTTAATTCAACACTGTTTCTCCTTGTACAAATGTTTCTTATGTTGTCTGTTTTCTTCATGTGGCTGAACGTATCTTGTTGAATTTGGCATTAAGTCGGTCTTCTTTGCATAGTCGCTTTAACTTTCAGATTTACTGTATCTGAGATTGAAATAAAGGTTGCAACCTGCTCTATTTGTTTTTGTGAGCACAACTTTGTTTCTTGTCTCGGTAGATACGTAATTGGGTCCTTAGATGTGATTATATGATGGCTTACAGAAATAGCTCTTTCCTCTAAATCCATCTGATAATTTTCCAAACTCACTTGGCGCCTCTGTTGATGAAAAAAGATTTTATTGCTGAGAAATGGGCATGCCAAAGTGCATATGGCATCAAGAACTGTGATAATAATTTTGTAGTCTAGAGTAACTGAATGTTGACTACAATGCCACGTGAGGACTAGGTGAAATTTATGATGGAAGAATAACCGTGAAAATTAAAAGTTAGTTTGTCTTATAAATCGAGAAAAATGGAAAAATCTTCAAAAGTGTTTCTGTGAGAACTTCAAAAGAGAAAACACTGTTTTTTCATGATTGATTTAAATATGACTAAGTTTTGACTTTGTAGAAAAATTACATCTGCACTTGATCTGAGACTAGTTACTTTTCCAGGAATCTACTGCCATGCTCTTCTTGATGTGGTAGTGTAAATCCACTCTTTTTCCCTTTTCCCTCTACGGTCGTAGTTGGTTCTTCCACTTTTTCCTTCTCTGTGTTTTGGGGTGGATGAGTGAGTTAATATTCTTAGTGGTGTTCTTTTCCTCGATAGTTTAAACCTCTGAACATGGCCCATGTTCATTCTTGTAATGTGCTTTTTGCTGTGATATTCTGCATCTACAAATATTACCTTCACTTGTATGCAGCTTTCTTATATTGCTTGGTCACATTGCTGATATTGTTTCTTGTACTCTTGATTGTGACGAGACAACTCAATTTTTTCTAGGCTAAACTGGTAATATGAACTTTTACAAGTTGCTTTTGACATGGATAATGTTGGAATAGTTAGATGTGTACAATTTGTTGAATTCTCGAATAAAATGGATGAAATATTGGCATTGGGTACTCAAACATGTCTCTTTTGACAGACAAGGAATGTTATTGGAGATAGAGGTTTGGAAGTTCTAGCTCAGTCTTGTAAGAAAATGAAGCGACTTAGGATTGAGCGAGGAGATGATGAACAAGAAATGGAAGATGTTGAAGGTATAGTTTCCCAGAGAGGATTAATTGCTTTGGCTAAGGGATGCCTTGAACTAGAATATTTGGCTGTATACGTGTCTGATATCACAAATGCATCTTTGGAATGTATCGGCACATACTCAAAGAACATGTGCGACTTTCGATTGGTCTTGCTTGACCGTGAAGAAATAATAACAGATTTACCACTTGACAATGGAGTTAGATCCTTACTAATTGGTTGTGATAAGCTTAGGAGGTTTGCCCTGTATCTCCGCCAAGGAGCGCTGACAGATTTGGGTCTCAGTTATATTGGGAGGTATAGCCCAAAAGTACGATGGATGCTTCTGGGTTATGTTGGGGAATCTGATGATGGTCTCCTGGAATTCTCCAAAGGTTGTCCTAGCCTGCAAAAGTTAGAAATGAGGGGATGTTGCTTTAGCGAACGTGCACTGGCTATGGCCGCGGTGCAGCTAAATTCCCTGAGGTATATGTGGGTGCAAGGATATAGGTCTGTGAATCTTCTGGATCTCTTGAAAATGGTGCGCCCAAACTGGAATATTGAGTTGATTCCTGCTAGACGAGTTTGTGTTCAAGATGCAAATCCACAAGTAATTGTTGAGCATCCAGCACATATACTAGCATATTATTCCCTCGTTGGGCAAAGGACAGATTTTCCTATTACAGTTACGCCATTGGACCCAAATGCTCTCCTCAATTGATTTCTTCTCAGATTCCATTGTGGAAGATGGAATTTTTTTGTGCAAATTCACCACGATACCCAATCCATGCATAAGACAATGAGAAGTGGAGCGTTGTGCATACCCTTTTGATCATTGTTAATCGTATTATTTAGCTTTCGTGTTCATAAACTTTGTATTGGTCTCCTTTTTATTTTTTTTTATTTTTTTATGGTGAGGTTTTCTACTTTACTTTTTAATCTGGATATTTTGATGTGTAATAAGCATGTACTTTTTAGTTTTGAAAAATTGGGGCCTTTGGTGCTTCGTCCTTGGGACTTCTAGTCGTGGGCAAATAATTTGGACAATGCTACATGTACACCCTCTTTTTTATTCACGCGGGCTCTGCGCGCATGTGAGAGGGTGTAACATTTTCGATACAAATAGAATTATCCAAATAATTTTCATGGCTAAAATTTTGTTGACACATGGAATTGTATGTAATAGACTTGTATTTCTTGCTACATGCATTTAATAACTACTTGTGTATAATTTTATGATTTGTTTAGTATGAGGATTGAATAATGCTGTGGATATTATTATGTGAAAAAAATAAGTTAAATTTTAGTAGCTTGTCTTTTTATAAGCCATTTGGCATTGTTTACGTGTTGTTTGTGCTTCATGGAGGAGTGACTTTTCGTTGAGATTATTTTTTGTGCTAAAGTATGAAGCTAAAGTATCAGAATCTGCTAAAAGGCCAAAGAAAGGGTGAGGCCTAGCGTCTTGGCTCCACGTTTAAAGAGGCGTGGCGCACAGAGCGTAAAAAATCTTGTAGCGAACCGTCTGCCAATTCAATTTGAACAACAAGAACTCAGTGTCCAAACATTTTTTTCAGAGACACTCGTATTTAAAATTTACTTAATGTCTTCATTGGTGAGCATAACTGCAAAGCTGAGTGCCCATATTCGTGTTTAACGTTGTTAATTACTCATTCGCCTGACATAAGTGATTCACTCCATTGCTAAATGTAAGCTCTATCGTTAGTGGCAATGCGCCGAGTTGAACCAAATTCGATCAACAAGTCAAGCTCTGATAATCTTGTTGACCGAGTGTTTGGCCATATGCCTTGTCTAGGGGTGTAAATGGGCATAGTCGAGCATGAACTAACTTGTTTCAATATATTTTAGCTTGGCTTGTTCCACCAACTCGCGTGTGAATGAGACAAGTTAAAATGGCTCGCAAGTCGCTCGCCTCGTCCTGTCACATTATTATTATTATAAATTTAATTGGATTTTTTTTTTGTCCTCGTAAGCCATTAGTTGCATAGGAAGAAATGCAAACCAGGTATTCTAGCTCAAAGAAAGACAAGCTAATTAGGGCAGAACAAATACAGGGCCTGACACTTAGGATTGCAAATCTTCCTGGTGGGTCGTTAAGTCTGCAACACAATTTCTGATATTAAGCATTATCAGAAGAGGCAACAGCAGAGTATACTTTTGTTACTATTTGTAATGTTGGCTTTCCATGACTATTAAAACTAATATTAATATGTTGGATTCTAGTGAGAAACAAGAACGATTTAAAAACTCATGATCTTTAAGAAACTCGAGATTTTATTCTGATTTTCAATGTCATACTATGGAAGAGGAGAATCCACTTTATAGGAGAAGAGCTTCCTTCTTCTACCGACACAAATGGACACACAACTTTTAAAAAGTGTACAAGACTCTGGTACAATTATTACACAAATGGACATAAAGCATACAATACTACAGTACTTCTGGTACAATTATTATACAAACGGACTTACATCTTTTGATAAAGTAAAATCTACTTTTAATAAAGTAAACTGTACTTTATCAGTTATTTCAGACAATCCATACAAAGTCACAAAGGTTGATCGCACGCTCTGCCAAATTGTTTTATCTTTTTAAGATCTCTGAAAAATTCCTTTGGTTGCAAAGTTTTTTCAAGGTTTTCAATACTCAATTATGAAGCTCTCCGATAGATGTTTGAGCTAACGCCTATCCTTTCAGCTCCATCATTCTGCTGGTTTCTTGACCAAGAAGTTGGAAGGGATTCTAGGCATGCCTGCGTGAGAATAGAATCATCAATTTCTCCAAAAATATAATATCGTTTCATGATTTCCTTAACATTTTTATCTAAATATTTTGGCTTGTAGGAACAACACTTTAATTTGAAGAATTCCTCATGGGCATTTTCCTTTGCACGATCTGGCCTTCTACAAAATACTCAATGTAGATTATCAAATAAATTGTCAAGATCTTGAGTATTCACCCATTATCGTTGTCTATAACTCCCAAGGGATATGAAATATTCTTTCATGAGCCCTGTGAGCCTGGCTAGAACTCCTTTGATGACCATATTATGCGTTATATCAGGCTTTGTCAATTCCGCACTGCCCCATGCCAACATCCCTTGTAACCTCGCTCTCCGTTGAGAAGGTGGGTGAATTTGACAGATAAATTACTATGTTGGGAATAGTAGTTATGTGTGATTGTATGGCTTTCTTCTACATCAGGCAAATCTTCATCTTCATGTTGTCTAAAGTATGCATCACTAGATGATTCCTCAACTTTTGGACTCGTTTCGTCGGCCATATACAAAGGATTATAATCTTCGTCTGAGGAAGATTCATAGGACTCAGAGCTAATGTCATTTGTTATGAGAATGAGTGCGGCTGGGTTATGAATCTTACATTTTATAGGAGGGTAGAGAAATGGGCGGACCTACTTGAGGACCAGTAGGGGCCGCCGCCCTTACTCAATTTTTAGATTTTTTTAGTATTTTTGTTCATGTTTTTTTAGATTTTTTTTTCAAGGTTTTTTGGTTTCTCCCCCACTGAACTTCGTTCTCGGATCCACCTCTGGATAGAGATAGTTTTATTTTTATTATTATTTTTTTTAATCATCATTTGTGATGGTTTTGGGAAGGTCTATTTACGAGTTCCGTTGTTTTGGTTATTTGTGGTTCCATCCGCTTTTCTGGTATTTGGGTTTTTCACCTTCCACATGTGATCTGATTGATCTTTTTCAAAAAAATTTGTAAGAGTGAGATTTGTTGGAGGATGGAACACGGCTGCAGGTATAGGCACAGCAGTTAACAGCTCCAAGTATTTATCATGATCCTTCCAATTCCATTGTTTATACCTTCGACAGTAACTATTATCATCACCACCACCACCACCATCCCATCCAGTTGGAGTAATAAGTTTATTTGTTATAGGTGGATGAGTAAATTTGACGTAGTAATCTAATTTACCAAAGGGTTCTTCAAGAAACCCAACAAAAGGTTCTTTGTTTTCAAATGCCTTGTAAAAGTTTTTGTTGACTTCCTTTCTTAAATTTCCTTTTCCTAGGAGGAGGAAACTCATCATCATCTTCAGTGCTTAAGCAATTAGGGCAAGAACAAATATCCCAAAAATCATGACTAGAATCATCAGCTCTGGCGTTGACAGATTTTCCATTGGAGTCAAAGGCATAAATAGGGATATCTTCTATGAATGAAAATTGAGTTGGAAAACAAAGTGGTTATTTTGAGATCTGATCCTTTTTGAAGTAGATCTCGACAGATCCATCAGATATCTTTTTGAAATAATGTTGAGTAGATTGTATGGGGGTAGATTTTTTGACTAATTTATGGGATTGTTCATAGCTTGTAATCCAGGACTCGAGAATAAGTTTGGCAAGTTCAGATTGTGGGATTTGTCTTGGAGCCAGGGATGTAGCCAAGATTTTTAATTTGGGGGGACGGGCCCCCATCCTCCCCCGAAATTTTTTTTTTAACTAA
>CAIGRO010230850.1:0-10161 GCA_903798355.1 Fraxinus baroniana | reverse complement strand
GGGGGGGGGGGGGGGGGGGGGGGGGGGGGGGGGGGGGGGGGGGGGGAGGGCGAAACTGAAAAATACATTACAAATTAACTAGAAATAATGGACCACGGACAATGTTGGCCACCCCCCCCCCCCCCCCCCCCCCCCTCCCGGGAAGTTATTTTCAGTTAATAAATGCATTAACATGAATAAAACTCGACAAGCTCGTCCAAGGATTCAGGCTGAGGATCAGCATTTTCCAGCATCCAAAGCAAATGCTCGAAAAGCACAACTTCACACCCGATCGTGATCGAGTCGTCAGTGGCCCCGGACCGCTCCACTAGCTCCCGGAAGAGCGGGTTGTCCATGACGTTGGCGGTGATGAGATAGCGCCGCCGTGACTTGCCGACATAGACGGGGTGGAGGTCTTTTCCGGCGGTGGTTTCATCATCATCTAAGAAATTGTTGATGGAGGTGTCATTGGCGCGGCTGAGCTTGAAAGATTGCATTTTCTTTAGTATGGACTTGAGCTTGGTGAGTTTGCCTCCTTTTGCCATTGTGTATTGGAGCAGAAGTTTTAAAAGAAGAGAGCTTGATGCTTGAAGACGAAATGGAGAAGAAGAGTGCAATTTGGGGTCTTTGGGAAATGAGAAAGAAGGTTCTTTATATAGGGGTATAGGGGTTTTGGGGTGGGTGGGGTGAGGTGGAGCGGAGGAAGTTAATATGTATTTTATAGAAAATGCCCTTCAAAGCTAAGTTTCTTATAGAATTCTTCATATTGTGTAATTATAATTATATTCCGTTATGGAAAAATTAGGGTGGCTCTCTAATCACATAATGTGTGGGGTATTGGCTTTCAACCTTCAACAATGAAGATATGAGATTTCAATATATTTAAACATGTGAATCTTGATCCTCATGTAAAGAAAATTCACAATGTACGTAAATATTAAAATGAGATGCTAAAGTCACGCTAAATCTAAAAATTTGAGTCTCTACGTTAATATTTGACCATTTTGCCCTTTATCTTTAAGTCACATGAAAGTTGCAAATAATTTTAATGTCTCAAATTAACAAATTTAAGAACCTCAATTTTGAATGTTGAAAACCGAAACTGCACTTCTTGAAAGTTTAAGAAACCTACCTCCAATTTTCGCAAATATGTTTAAATTTAATTTGACGTTGAAATATTTAACACCAAATTTAAATTAATAGGATAAATTATACTAGAATGCTTAAACACAAATCATTATATTGTACTATATTTTGTTACCTAAAAAAATAACTTTATTTTCTATTTCAATTATTTCTATAGTCAAAGATTATCGATCAACAACTTGCAACGATTGTGATTGATCATAGGTGATAATCGACAAGGGTTGTTGTCGCGGACATGGGGCTATGGTCTATGGCTACAATTGGAAAGTACTGTCTCTTGTGCTAGACCTTGATTGACATACAAGAAACACAATTATCTCGTCATGAAATATGGTCAATAATCTTTACTTGGAGTCCTGGAAGTCATCAATATGTAGTTGGTGGTCTATGTTACTTTTCAATCATGGACACAACTACTAATTGTGCCAATTCAGCCATATTTGTACATCTTGATCGTTGATTACTGAATTTGCCAATCGGTAACCTCTATGATCATTTAGTTATTAAGATACTAATTGTATCTTGTTGATACTCTTGGCAACTATTCATGAAAAATTCACGATTAGAACCAAGTCATGAATGGAGAAATATCTAATGAGTAATGTTATTCAATCCCAATTTAGATATCGTTAATGTGACATTAAATGATAGATTAAGTCAAATAAGTCATTTAATTTCACATTTCATTTATTCTATCATCTACCGCCACGTAGATTGATGTTGTAATCCTACTATCCTAGGATAGCATAACATTATTCATATATCTTATACATTTCTCTCAATATTTCAATTTTTAGCCCCTGTTTGGTACATTAAAATTTTCATTTTCATTCTTCTACTCATTTTCAACCACACATTCTTCAATATAATAATATTTTCCATCACATCAATAACTTTTCCTTCTTTTTCAACCACATATTCTCCATCAATTTACTAATCCAGAATACATTCTTCCACAATAATTTTTAGCCCCTGTTTGGTACATTAAAATTTTCATTTTCATTCTTCTACTCATTTTCAACCACACATTCTTCAATATAATAATATTTTCCATCACATCAATAAATTTTCCTTCTATTTCAACTACATATTTTTCATCAATCTACTATATCGGAATACATTCTTTCAAAATAATGTTGCTCAAATACACCTTTACTTTACTTCAAAAGAAGAAATCATCCTTTTTTTTTTTTTTTCATTGATCATTTCGCCTTCTACAGCTCTCCTCAACCCCTTCCGCCATCTCGAGCAGCGAGAAACCCAATAATTACTTATAGGTTGTAAGAAAGTATATACAAATACCAACACTTAAATTTCGGTCGTGGGGACCCATACATCCAAAGTCAAGCGCTTTGTTCCCATTCGCATTCAACAAGAAAATGAATTTCGGTTCATTAATTAATTTGTGCTTCAACTTGTTTCGAACAGAACATCACTATTGAAAGAGACAGACATGTGCAAAGAGAAAGTCTGCCATATTCTGAAGCTTATTTATTAATTATTCTTACTGAATTTCCACTTATTTTAATAAGAGATTAGTAACTTGTTAATTAAAAATAATTTACTTATTAATTAAAGATCAACAGACAGTAACTACCAGAAGTTTTTCTTTTTCTTAATTCTTGTTGGTACAATAAAGAATTATCAGTTTAGCAACTACTGTATTTTTCTATTAGTTATGAAGATACAATTTTTTGTGACATGCTTGAACAAGAAATTGAGAGGACAATCCTTGTACAAGTAGAACAAGGAACTCTTCCAAATGTGATACTTTTTTAGTTGCAAGTTCAGTAGGTTCGGCTGAACAATGTTAAAAGTAAAATCTAACACTAGTTAATTATAAAAATTTTAGTCGAACATATAAGGGTTTGAGTTACTCTTCATAATAAGGTAAAATTCTAATATGGGACTTCCTGTTTAAATATCGTATCATAGTCTATTAAACTCAAACAAGCATTTGGATTCCAAGGTTAATGCTTAGACGAGCCACATCTTCGGACATGTTAAAGGTAAAATTCCATATAGATTAAGTATAAATATACAAATCAATATATAAAGTTTTAAGCTAGTCTTAACACTTCTAAGATAGAACCCCATGTTTTGATAATCAAAAGATTTTAGAGTACTATTGATCCAATTTGTCCTAAATGAATAAAAAGAGTACAAGAGAATCAACAAAATTCAGTATAGTAAATAGTAGATATACAACACCATGTAATTTTTGAAATGAGAATTGTATGATGGTGTTGATGCACAACAACGGCGCTAGAGAACAAGTGCTTTGCACTTATAAAGCATCCCGAGTCCCAACACAAAGTGCATGTTGAATTCTACAAGATTGGACAAACAATGGACATACATCCCAGTGATCTCACGTCTTTCTTTTCCATACTGTTGGGAGCAAAATAAGTCCCACATCGACTAGACATGAAAAATATGATGAGTTTATAAGTGTATGATAATATCTTCATTGGTATGAGGCATTTTGGAATAAAGCTCAAAAGCAAGTCCATGAGGGTTTAGATCTAAAGTGGATAATATCATATCAATGTGGAGATATGTAGTATTCATAAACCCAACACCATACTATTCTCCACACTTATTTAATTCAGTGTACCTCTCCTAACTGCGATAACCAAAAGCATTACTTTTTAACAACATGGTTTCTTTGGATCTTACTCAATCCAACAAGACTTGCAAAATGAGTAACTTTAAGAATATGCTTGCCCCCCCGGCCCCCCTTCTCTATATGCATTTGTGTGGTCCTATTCAATTACAAGAAGCCAATTGCAAACAACAAAAACCCTAGAGCCATAACCAATGGTGGCATGCATTTAATCTATATTGTGTATCATAGGATAGGGAACCAAATGCATTGAGTCCATTACATTTTATGGTCAAATTACATATTGAAAGTGAAATAGACATGGCAATTCTTGGGCAGAACCATGTGACAAAACATGGACTTAACAAGAATTGATTCACGTTTGTATATATATTAATGAAAAAACGCCCATACTATCCCATGTGGAGTGATGGAATTGCCAAATTTTCTTGCCATGTGAAGCCAAAATACGTGATTAAGAAAAAAGGGAAAGTCTTAAAATAATGTATTTTGAAATAGTAATTTTTGGGAGAATGTGTGGTCAAGAAAGAAGGAAAAGTTTTTGATTTAAGTATAATATTATTTTATTGAAAAATGTGTGATTGGAAAAAAAGAGAAAAAAAATTAAAATTTTAATGGGACCAAACAGGGACATAAGTATATAACTAGTTTTATCCGTGGCAACATATAATGGATAAAAATATATATGAGCATATTGCTGATTGCTATTCCTTTTGTCTGATGCCGACATTCCTGTATCATGAATATGTGTAGAATGGATGCAAAGTGTAGTGTTTATATTTTACGTGTAATGAAAATAGGATTAATGAACCCAATTTTATTTTTTTTTTCGTTGTATGATTAATAATGCATTTTAGAATAGTAGATTAACAGAGAATGTGTGATTAAAAAAAAAAAAGAAAATCTTTGATTTGCGTGTAAAATTATTATATTGAAGAATGTGTGGTTGAAAAGAATAGAGAGAAAAATGTATTTTAAAAAAATTGGGGATCAAACAAAGGTTTATATATCAAATGTTGTTTCATAAAAAAAAAAGTGCATAGTCGATTCAGTATGCCCTTATTACACACGTAAAGCATTAGAAACTTGAACATATGTATACTGTAGTGATATATAGTAATATTTTCTAACCTACAAATTTCTAGTGCTTCGATTTTTTTTGTAAAAGCATATAGCTATGTGGAATCTATCAAAAAATTAGGCTCTATTGTCAACAACGGGATAAGCTTCAAATAAATAAATAAATAAAATGATTAGATATAAAAATTTAGGAAATTTGGCAGTGAAGGTCCCAAACCTTTTAAAATAGTGCATATTAGACTCAAACCTTTAAATGATAGCATATACATCACAAATCTATAAAAAATATACAGTCGAAGAACTTCTTGATAGTATCCGTCCAAAAATTTAGTTGATCAAAAGTCAAGCATTTTACCAATTCTAGAAAGGGCAAAATGATCTTTTAACTTTGAAATAATTGAAACGACGAAAAATTGCATTGGAGGTCCCAAATTTTACACGGTGTGTAGTGTGGTCCCAACCTTCAAAAAATTTATGCCGAACCGTTAACGATTTTCATCCAAATATTTGTGACTTGAGGTTAGGTGGATTGGAACGATGATTTTTTTTTTTATTGACAGTTTTTTGGATGAAAGTCGTTAGAAGTCATTATGGTACATATTTATTTAAGGCTTGGGATCACACGACACATTTAGAACGATTTGGAAACTCCGATAGAAAATTTCCTTCTTTTTATTAATTAAAAGTTAAAAGACAATTTTGTCATTTTTAAAATTGGTCAAATCATGGTCAAAAGCTTGACTTTGATCAACTAACGAATTTTGAATAACAACCGTCCAGAGATCCTTCTACCACACAATTTTGAAATGTTTGAGACTTATTTGCTACGATTTAAAGGTTTGGAGTCTAATATGCACTTATTAAAAGGTTTGAAACCTCTGCTGCAAATTTTCGTAAAATTTATTTCTTACCTTCTAAATAGCGTATTACGATTCAAACATGACATAAGCATAAAAGTCCTCCAATAGTTAAACAAAAATGTCCAACAACGCTTTTAGACGCTTAACTATAATGCTCAAGATGTACACTCTAAATTCTCCAAAGATCAATTTTCTCCATGCTTTCTACACATGAAAGTGTGACAAATACAATCAAAGGAGCCATTTCCTCAATAATATATATGAATAATGAATAGAAAGAAAAACCCACACAGTATAATCTTGTCTTGATTGAACTAATCAGATCATTAGTCAATAATGTTTTGTGGGAAAACGTCAAAATTAAGATGATAATTAGGCTTGTTAATTGACATCAACATGTACCAATGTCGGCGAATTGTTCCCTCTTTACAAGAGTACCTGTCTTAGAATTAGAAAACATGAATTAATACATGATAATGATACTAAACTTTTTCATTAGTAACAGACATATATAATGTTTGTTTTGGATTTTAATGAGATATGATTGTCTACTGGTTTTCGTCTGCATGTTAAAATCATTTATGTTCTCATGTAGCTGATGTAGAATGCAACAGCAAGATGGATTTAGGATTGAGAAAAAGGAGTAAGGAAAATGTACTGATTCAGTTCAACAGTAATCAAGTTGCAACTATTCCTTTTTGTATACTTTTAGTTGTTTCTCATCTGAAATTTGGTTCAGAAAATATTTAATTCATAATTTGAATTTCTAAAATCCTTTTGGGGTGAGTCACTCATATTTTTTTTCTACTTCAAATTTTCAGTTTAAAATGCTATGCTAAGTTAGCGGCTCATTTGAAAACATAAAAAAATCGAAGTACTCTCGATTTCTTGATATCATATGGAAGATACCGTCTTAAAAAGTCGGTCTTATTTAGAGAAGCAGTCGAAATATGTATTTAAAGAAGTGATCCAATTTTATTGTATATATCGATGAAATCCTCTCTCATTTTTTTACCTTGAGCTCTTTTAACTAATTAACTTAAGATGATCATAGGTGATTTGGGTAAAA
The DNA here is from genome assembly GCA_903798355.1 of Fraxinus baroniana. Taxonomy (NCBI): domain Eukaryota; kingdom Viridiplantae; phylum Streptophyta; class Magnoliopsida; order Lamiales; family Oleaceae; genus Fraxinus; species Fraxinus baroniana. The sequence continues at coordinate 3,401 of CAIGRO010230850.1, read as the reverse complement.
TTTGATTTTAAATTTCATATGTAAATACCTTATTCCTCCAACAACATACATATGTATATTTATTATATAGGCATGCAGTCACTTTATTCCACTTACCAACTTGTCTTGTTGGAGTTAATTTTCACAGTGGTTAGGTTCCGAGACGTGCTTAAGAGATTTAGAATATAACATCATGTAAGATTATGAGTGATTCTGTCATATGTTTAGTTTCCCTATGCCATGAACAATTGAACATCAATATAGATATAATATGTTTCTGGATAATATGTTTGTAAACATAAATATATGTTGTCCTCGACGTTTACATTATTTTGAACTTTTTATCCCGACTATTAGTTAGTTTTTGACATTTTTACTCAAAAAAATGTCGAGCCCCCTTTTTTTAGAAGTTCAAGTTGGAAACATTTTTAGCCTAGGTACAAATAAAAATTTGATTTTAATCTCAAGTCAAAGTCAACAATTAATTTTAACCACACATTTCATGGGACTCACAACTTTTTAACCACACATTTCATCAACTTTTATTAAAATCTACTAAAAATCTGATTTTAATCTGCAACAAACAGGGGCTAATGTTATCACAACCTTCAAGAACTTGTACGCCTTTTAATCACAATGTCCGTGCTTTACAATTGAGTTCTTTTCACATAACCCTGATTTACTATCTGCAATCTGAAATTGACAGCCCACATTTGCTAGAAAATTCATAACTTACAAGTAGCAATGTTACATTATAAGAAAGTACTCTTTGCAGTCCAAATGTATATTTCGACTTTATGTTTTTAACAGATAAATATTAATTTGTGTTGTTTGAATATTTTTATAATGCATTCAATATTTGAACAAATAATAAAATGTAGGCTAAATATATTCACATCAAAAATTTTAATAATTAGACTAAATCTTAATTGCATGAATGCTTCACAATCCTTACATATTATTACATGTATGTATCAAACTTTTTTCATCACATTCTTATTCTCAAATTAATATAAATTGCTCTTAACTATGGTTTCTCTTCAAAAAGTTTCTTTAATATAAAGTAAAAAGACTTAATTGTCCATTGTATTTTTAAATAAGCAAAACAAATCATAATGCAAAGATGTGATTAAATATTTGATCCTTATTTTAAAACATGTTAATAATATTTTTGGACGAAAACCATAATTAAGGACAAGATTTTCTGGTCAATGAAATGTTAAAAATAAGAATGTGTTGAAGAATAGAATTCCTGCTTGTTAAATGGACTAGACACAGATCATCACAAGGATTGGATTCTGTGCCTTGGGGCCTTCCTGTCTAACTGTTGGGGGTATAGAAAAAAGATACCGCTGCTCATAAGTATGTTTGCCTTTCATTATAATCTCTATATAATTTAAAGATCAAAATCAAATTTTAATTTTAAATAAATATTTCATAAGATCCATAGCTACTACCCATTTATCTATTGTTCATTTATTTCACATTATAATTTCAGTGACTTATAATGAAACTCAAAAGTGTAGGGAATCCTTTAATAAATAAAAATAAATTAAAAAAATAAGGTTAGAAAGATTTCGATAGGGGATAATATAATCCAGCACGAGTCTAAATAGAAATGAAGTCATTACCATGTTATCCACTATTTTTATTTATAAGACGATGTAACAATGACTCCATGCCACTAGTCTAGACGTTAAGCACAACTAGTTTTAATAACATTATTCATGTATTCTTTTGGTAGGACGAGGAAATTCATTGGAGATAATGACCAAAAAGAAAAAGAAAATAATTTATTATTATTTAAGATCCGACAAAAAAATATTTTGCAATTTGTAATTAATTCTGTGACGAATCAACTTGCTGAAGAGTGCATTCCTTGTTTGGAATGCTAGGGGGTTGGCAATGCAACTACAACCCGCCACCTTAAATTGATTTATAAAAAGTATAATATTGCTTTTTTAGCCATTCTTGAACCTATGTTAACCAAGCTCCTCATTTTGCTAGAAAATTAGGCCTTCTCACGTTTGCTCCAATGAAAGTGAAGGAGGAAAGGTTTGGCTGTGTTTTCCTAGTAATCAAAGCTTTATATTGCTAGGAGCTACCAATCAATTTCTGGTAGTTACTTTGGATTGGAAGGGAGTCTTTGTAGTGTTGGTGGTGGTTTATGCTAAATGCGATTATTTGTTGAGGAAAACTCTTTGGTCATCCATTTCACCATCTTGTCTACTAATTTGCCTGTCATGTTGATAGAGGATTTTAATATTGTAAAAGTTGATGAAGAGAAACTTGGAGGTGGACCCGTTTTGCGTGTGGCTAAGCAATATTTTGTGCAATTTATTGACACAAATTCGCTGTATGATGTTCCTTTAACATGATTTCGGTTTACATAGCATCGTAACAGAAATGGCTTTTTATTATGAAAAGTCTTGATAGAGCTCTTGTCAACCATAACTGGATGGTTGCTTTTCCAGACACTATGGTGGTACATCTTGAACGAAACCATTCTGATCATGCTCCCCTTTTATTATGCACAGAGGAAGATAATAACAGGGGGCATGTGAGCTTTAGATTTCAAAGGATGTGGCTTTAGCACTCGGCTTTCCTCCCTATGGTGACAAAATCTTGGATGAGACCTTGCCCTCTTATAAACTAAAGAGATTAAATGCTGATTTAAAACTCTAGAACAAAGTTGTCTTTGGGAATATTATTCAGAAATCAATGAAACTCTATGATAGAATTCTTATACTCGAAAACAATGTTCAATCTGATCACACTTTTGATGCTAATCTCACAGCTCTAAAGGGGGAGTTAGACAGACTTCTTCTACATGAAGAGATTTATAAACGACAACAGTCACGAGTTAAATGAAAGTGAAGAAGGAAAGGTTTGGCGGTGTTTCCTGGCAGTTACTTTGGATTGGAAGAGAGTCTCTATAGTGTTGGTGGTGGTTTATGCTAAATGCGATTATTTGTTGAGGAGAACTCTTTGGTCATCCATTCCACCAATCTTGTCTACTAATTTGCCTGTCATGTTGATAGAGGATTTTAATATTGTGAAAGCTGATGAAGAGAAACTTGGAGGTAGACATGTTTTGTGTGTGGCTAAGCAATATTTTGTGCAATTTATTGACAAAAATTCGTTGTATGATGTTCCTTTAACATGATTTCGGTTTACATAGCATCATAACAGAAATGGCTCTTTATCATGAGAACGTCTTGATAGAGCTCTTGTCAACCATAACTGGATGATTGCTTTTCCAGACACTATGGTGGTACATCTTGAACGAAACTATTCTGATCATGCTCCCCTTGTACTACGCACAGAGGAAGATAGTAACAGGGGACATGTGAGCTTTAGATTTCAAAGGATGTGGCTTCAGCTCCCAGTTTTCCTTCCTATGGTGATAGAATCCTGGACGA
>CAIGRO010230780.1:0-11712 GCA_903798355.1 Fraxinus baroniana | reverse complement strand
AATTACGCCATGTCTGTAGAATTGTCACCTAAATCAAAATATGAGAATACTAAGTACATTTAGGCATAAAATAGCTATATGAACGCATTAAATAAAGATGTAAAATGTGTAATTTACATTCCTATCAACTCAGAAGGAGGATGAGCTGATGAAGTAGATGGAGGATGAGACACCGAACCAGAAGTAGAAGGAATATCGGTAGACTCAAGAGCAGTAGCAAAAGATGGAAAATCGGAGGGGTCAAAGGATATTAGGTCATCAATAGGATCAGCCGGCACAGTAGGATCGGCCTGAGGTTGTGCGGGCCCAGAAGTGGAAACATAAAACCTACTCTGGGCGATAGTGGTATGGCCAATAGGCCGAGATACCCGCCATGTAACCCCCTCGAGAAAACTAGCACCTAGCGTAGTGACTAACTTATAAATGAGATAAGCATAGGGAAGCCCAACCCGAGTCCCCGTGATTTCGAAAGCACGTAAAATTTGCTGACAAACCAATGGAATCACCGTGCATTAGTGCGTAAAGAAAACGAGCCTTCTCCATAGGTAAGGAGGATGTATGAGAGACTGGCCACATATTAGATATGTGTGTACACTAATATATGGTCGGTCTCTCATATACACAACAAACACATGTGCGATGCCAAACCAATCACCACCAAGCACAACAAACACACAAGCACACCACTAATCGCATGTGGATGTCACGTCCCTCCGACATACGCGATTAAGTTCAAGATTGAGTAAAGTGTATAAATAACTTATGTGTGTAATGTACCACTATTTTCACATGAAAACGACTCCAAACCTTAAATTTGTGAGAAATGACATGTGAAACATCGCTTGTTAAATAAGTATAATCCCTACCAATGAAAGTCAAACCCGAATAAATTTTAGGACCTGAAAATGAGCTCAATTATATGGTATTTTTTCCTTTTCTCTCCTTGAATTTGAGCAAATTTTATTTTTTATTGCTTTTCATGAAAATAACATCTTATGTGCTGACTATGTCCATTAAGCGACTAAGTTGACCCCTATAACGAGCTTTAGGTCGGTTAACCTAAATCAGAAGACCATAAACATGAGGTTATGAGAAACCCCTTGGGCTTAATTACTCGAGTCAAATAAGCTTCAAACAGAGTATAAGATGAACCAATTAAGCGCTTAACATTTTTTTTTTTTATCATAAATGCAACAATGCAGGGAGACTTTCACGAGCTAATGTCATCTAAATGTAAGTCAATTCATGTTCGAGGTCACCATACTAACATGTGTCTGCCATCCAAAATCTCACATACGCGGTTCAGACTCATTCACAAGATCATAGTGTGTGCAGTGCAAAAGTTTACATGATGACACATATACTTGATACTCCACGTTAAACCGAACCAAGCAATGAAAATAATAGTGCAAAACAGATAATTGCTTATTTGGTGATACATGACATGTTTAACATTATAACAATGTGTCGTTTGCCAAAAAAACGAATTTTTTTATTTTTTTTTTATTTTTCCATTTTTCAAATTTTTTATTTTTATTTTGAAAACAATGCTTCAAGAAAATAAAATGCAAAATAAATAAAATCAACAAAAGAAATTAGAAAAAAAATAAATGGGATGCATACATGAATGAATGGACATATTAGACTACACATGTATGCACTTAAACACCAATTCAGGGCAAAATTTGAATGCCCTTACCATGAAGAACACGACTATTTTCATGACCTTCGAGGTCGCTCCTCTTGACCTAAACTTTCTTAGAAGCAGAAGATGATTGAGTTAACCGAATCATCATCTCAGATATGTGACTGACTTGATTGACAAGAAAGTCTACCTTACTAGTGAAATCCAGATTCTTACTTCTATGCACACGGTTACGACACCTAGGTCGAATGTGTCCTAGTGCACCACAGTGGTGGCAAGTGGGAATGAACCGTGGTTCAAACCTGCTCAGTGGTTGTTTCCGATAAGTAGAACGATTTACCCTACGTTGTTCAATTGGTCTCGATCCAATGACATGCTTACCTTTGTGTTTCAGATAAGCAATCTCACGAGCTTTGTTCATGGCATGAACAAATGTGGTCTTGAATGTACTAGTTGTAACATCATGGTTATGAACATAACCCAAACCATATCTATCACCTGCAGGCTTGTTCATCCCAAGCAGATTATCCAGCTTCCGTGACCCACTCATATATGATTTGAGTTGAGCATTAGATTTATCTAGATCAGAAGTTAATGATTTAACTCACTTACTTTCTTGGTCGAGTCCTGAAGGCCACTCTGTAATTTTTCACGTTCAAGTTCAAGCTCGTTTACCTTTTTTAGAATGGCTTTTTTGACCTTTTTGATTTTGAGACTCTCCTCAAATAGTTCATGATACACTCGTGAATGTTTATCTCATCATCAGACTCTTCATCAGACTGCTTAATCTCATTCTCCCTTTCCCCCTTCTCAATCTCACGGTTAGATTCGATTGCAGCATCCGAGGTGAAGGACACGAATTTTTGTTCACCCTCACGACCAGACATCTCATTCTGAGAGTTGGAATTCGACTCCTCATCACTTATTGTTACGGCTAAAGCCTTACGCCTTTCCTTATTCGAGCTCCTATTCATATTAGGACATTCATTCCTATAGTGACCGTAACACTTGCACTCATGGCATTGGACATATTGAGTTTTACTAACGGGAGTCCTAGAGGTATTCTTCTCACATCTATCTCTCGAGAGTTTATTAGAGACTTCACTACTCTGTGCCTGTGGCTTTCTCCTATTACTCATCACCTTCTGAAATGTTTTAACAAAGTATGCAATTTCATCGTCCCTAAGTGTCTCAGTATCAGTGGACTGACTCTTAACTTCTCAAACAGTGTGCATGACGATGAATTTTTATTTCTTAGGTTGTACTAAGGTCAATGCATAAGTTTGGAGGGATCCTACGCGTTGTTCTTCTTTAACGCTGTCTAGGTCCTTACTCTCTTCAGTGGCAGTTACCTTAGGTCTAAACCTTTCAGGTAGGAATCTAAGAACCTTACGAACGATTTTCAACTCAGGGATCCTTTCGCCTAGATTAAAACTAGAGTTCACAATATCGTTCAACTTAGCATAGAACTCNTTACTCTCTTCAGTGGCAGTTACCTTAGGTCTAAACCTTTCAGGTAGGAATCTAAGAATCTTACGAACGATTTTCAACTCAGGGATCCTTTCGCCTAGATTAAAACTAGAATTCACAATATCGTTCAACTTAGCATAGAACTCATCAAATCTCTCATCATCATTCATCCTAAGTTCTTCAAATCTAGACGTTAACATTTGCAATATGGAGTTTTTCACAATTTTAGTACCCTCATGGGTTGTCTCCAAAATGTTCCAAACTTCCTTAAATGTCTCACACATAGACACTCTTCTAAATTTCTCAGAAGACACAGCCATAAACAAAGCATGCAGACCTTTACTGTTCCAATTACATTCATTCAAGTTTGTTTTGGTCCATAACAAAATATCAGTGGGTGCAACTGCACCATCAATAGTTGTTGTAGGTAGAGTCCACCCATTTTGCACACAAATCCAAATACGTTCATCCAATGCCTTAAGAAAAGATCCCATTCAAATTTTCCAGTAGACATAATTATTGCCATCAAAATATGTTGGTACAAACAAAGAATCACTCATCTAGACTAAATCAAATAAGGGCCAGGAATCGAAATTAAGCTCTGATACCAATTGAGAAAAATGCAAGTTTGACCTTAACAATAACTAGAGGGAGGTGAATAGGTATTTCATGCGGAATTAAGATAATTACGAATTAAACAACAACAACTCACTTTTAATTCTTATCTAGATGGTTAATCATGCAAGTCAAATTATCTTATGTTGAATTACCACAGTTTACATATCATAAACAATAAATAATAAAGTAGTAAAGAACACAAGAATTGTTTACGGAGAAACCCAACTGGAAAAAACTCCGGGTACTTTGCTAGTCAATCCACCATAAACGATTCTATACTTACAGTCTACCAGAATAGACGATGACACGAACTATGTGATCTCCTGACTACAATTCTGATAGCGCTCTTGAATTCTGTGCTCCCAGCATAAATTCTAGTTGCAATAACCAACGCTCTCCTGGAACTCCGCTATCCTGCAGTAATCCCTAGCATAGTAGAATCGCCTATCTCCTATGGATCACGAAGAACAACCCGTTCTTCACAAAATGAAACTCTAGTCGCCTTTCTTGATCTTCACCACCTCTGACATATATGTAGGAAGTTTGGTTTTTGGTATTTAGATATTGAATCTGATATTTTTTCTGACCAAAACACTCACACAAAATGAAGGTTAAATGATTGAATGAATAGATCTGTTAATGATGAAGCTCTCTCAATTAACAACCTTAAGAAAACTGTTCTCTATGTGTTTTGGTATATATAGATAGGTCAAAAAAATAATGGGCTGAGAAAAAAGCTTTTAAAACGTAAAATAAAGATTTCCCGTATAAAGCTGTCGCTCAAGCGAAGGGCCAGCAACAGTTGAACGATAGGGTGTCGCTCGAGCGAAGGAGGGGCGACGGTCTAACGATGATATTTTTGCTTTTGTAGCTTGAGCCAAACTTTGACGACTGTCCAGCGAAAATTCGCATCGTTTTCCTCCTTGTTCCAAACCCTAGACCTATTAAACTAACTTTTAAGCAAATTGCACATTACTCCTTGAACTATTACACTCTATCAAATTAAGTGATTTTGTTCATAGATTTTGTCAATTACAAAATCAACTAAAACATAACACAACATATGAAAGAGTTTCGAAAGGTACAATGATTATGGGAAACAACTCACTTTGCCGAATTGTCGAAGTTAGTACAGTTAGAGTTAGAATGTTCAATGGGGTTATTATAATACTTACATATATAAGAAACGTTCCAGAACTGAAGTATAATCTCATATCTTTGAGTGCACTTAATTTAAAGGATTATAGATACAATTGTAAATGTGGAGTAATGAAGGTGAGCCAGGTGCTCTTGTTGTCATAAAAATACGTAAAAGCTCAACACAGTTATACATTTTGTAGGGTTCCACAGTTATACGGGATGCGACAGTTTCTTCTTCTTCTTTGATTGATGAGGAAGTTACAAAACTTTGGCATATGTGGCTTGGGCATATAGGTGAGAATGGTGTTTTAGAGTTGAGTGGGATGGGATTTCTTGATGGGCATAAGACCGATAAGATGAAGTTTTGTAAGTATTGTGTCTTTGGGTAACAGAAAAGAGGACACAATAAAAAGGGAACGCTTGAATACATTCATTTGGATCTTTGAGAACCAATTAAGGTTCCTTTTAAATGAGGTGCTTATTACTTGTTGACAGTAATTGAAGATTTATTCAAGAAAGTTTGGGTATTGTTCTTGAAATAGAAGAGTGGTGTGTTTGGGACCTTCAAGTAGTGAAAAATAATTTTAGAAAAGTATACTGAAAATTAGGTAAAACGTCTTCAAACACATAATGGGTTGGAATTTTATTCAAATGAATTCAATAGTTTCTACAGGGCTAAAGCCTAAAGGCATCTTAAGACACTGGTAAAACGGAATAATAGAACCTTGATGGAAATGTTCGTTTTATGCTTTCAAATTCTAGGTTACCTAAGATTTTTTAGGTTGAATCTTCTACTACAACTTGTTTTCGGATTAATCACTCACATTTGGTCTCCATTGAGAAAAAGATACCAAAAGATGTATGGCTTGGTAAACTTTTTTTTTTTTTTTTTAAATTCTGATTTGAAAATATATTGGTGCCCTACATATGTTTATATGGATAATGGGAAGTTGGACCTTAGGTCTAGAAAGTGTATCTTTCTTGAGGATAAATCAGGTGGAAATGGGTATAAATTATGGTATCTTGAGATAGAAAATGTGGTGGTTGGTAGAGATGTAGTGTTTAATTAATTTGCTATGGTTCATAGCCCGCCTCATGGGGATTTTGGAAAAACTGAAAAACGAAATCATTCAACTCGATTTGTCCAGAGGAACAATCAGAGGTTTTAGAATAGTCTACTTAAGATAAGACCAGTTCAGAGGTAACAGACAGTAACACTTTGCCTACTTTACCTACATCACCAACAACATCGTAGTATTTAATTGCTAAGGATATACCTCCACAGAAGTATAGAGAATTAGTTAGCTTATGCACTGAGTGTGGCTTGCAGTATTGATTCTACTAAGGAGTCGCTACATATTAGAGGCAGTGAGTTGCAGTGAATCTAGTAGATGGTTGATTGCTATGCAGGAGGACACTGAGTCATTGAATAAAAATAATAATTTGGATTTGGTGAAATTACCCAGGGATAAAATGGTTGTTAGCTGCAAATGGGTATTCAAAAGGAAGGAAGGGATATCAGGGATTGAAAATGCAAGGTATAAGGCCAGATTAGTAGTAAATGTTTACAGTCAAATTTCAGGTGTTGACTTCACATATGTGCTCTTACCAGTAGTAAAATATAACTTTACTTAGGATTGTGGCTAAGAATGACTTGGAGTTTAAGCAGATGGATGTCAAGATAACATTCTTGCATATTGAGGAGAGCATTTATATGCAACAACTAGAGGGTTTTATAGTTTCTGAAGAGGAAAACTATGTGTGCTATTGTATAATTCCTTGTATGGACTGAAGAAGTCGTTGAGCATTTGTATAAAAAGTTCAACTCATTCATGACTACCCATAATTTCATTACAAGCAGTTATGATAGTTGTGTGTACTTATGCAAGGGAAATGGTAGATCTATTATATATTTGTTATTATAATGTTGATGATATGCTAATCGTAGCTAATGATAAAGCAGATGTCAAAAAAGTGAAAACTCAATTTTGTGAGGAGTTTGAGATGAGAGATTTGGGTGCAACAAGTAAGATTCTTGGTATGGGGATCTTGAGGGATAGGAAAGCTAGCAAATTTATTTGAGTCAAAAGGGGTACATTGAGAAGGTGCTTCATAGGTTCAATATGCTAAATGCGAAGGCTGTCGTACTCCCTTAGCTGCCCATTTTAGATTATTATATGTCTTGTGTCCTCAATCAGATGAGGACATTGATTATATGTCTCGGGCTTCTTATTCCAGTGCAGTTGGTTTACTTATGTATGCTATGGTTTGTACATTATTAGATTTGACACATGCAGTTAGTACAGTTAGTAGGTACATAGCAAATCTTAGCAAGGAACATTTAAAATTAGTGCAGTGATATTAAGATACTTGAGAGGCTCTATTAATGCTTGTTTTTATTTTGGAAGAAATTTACGTTGGAATAATTGGGTATGTGGATTCAGACTATGGAGGGATCTTGATAAGAGGAGATCACTTACAATGTATGTGTTTACCTTGGAGGCTGTGCTATTAGCTAGAAATTTACTTTGCAGAATACATTAGCTTTGCCTAATAGAAAGGCAGAGTATATGACCATTACAGATGCATGTAAGGAAGTTATGTGGTTATGGGTATTGATTGGTGAAAAACAGTAAAAGCTTGTAGATTTCTATAGAGTACTATGATAGTTAGAATGCTATTTTTCTGACTAAGGATCAGATGTTTCACGAGAGAACTAAGCACATTGATATGAGGTATCACTTTGTGTATGATGTGATTGCTCGTGATGATATTGTAGTCACCAAGGTTAACACCAAGGAGAATTCTACTGATATGTTGACAAAATCATTTATTATTACTAAGTTTGAGCATTGCTTGAATTTAATTGGTGTTTGTCATTGATTTACCCTTATGAGCTTGTTTAGAAGAGGTTGAGTGGTGTTTACTTGGAGATGTGTTTTGAAATTTCTCGTATTGAAATTTGGTTTAAGGTGGCGATTTGTTATGGTGTGACCTAAATTCCTTGTAATTTGGTGTTTGGTTGGATAAATGAAGTGTAAAGAGATTTGGTTTGATAGTTCTTATTTTGTTGTTGTTTATTTCATTAATTTTATTATATTGCGATCAATTCATAACAATTTTTTTTGGGTCTAAACTACTATCTCAAACTTCGTAAGTCTTCTCTTTTTTAGATAACATATCCTTTATGAACTTGAGGTAAAGATGCATCTAATCCAAGGCATCTGTGAACGAAATGTAGATATGTATTTTCTTGCAAATATAAAAGAATATTGCAAACTACTTATCATTCTAGTTATTATCCAACCCTTTGAGGGAATGGCATGAATGCAACATATGCTTTAATAGGAATGGTTGACTTTGCCTATGGAATGTCTGAATTTTCTTTCTAAACTGTATCTTTTATTTGTCAGACCATTCCACTTATTCCTCATCCTCAGTATTGTTGCTACAGGTTTCTTGACAGTTAACTATTGCCGATTCTTAATAGTAATCTCTAGCAATAGTTCGACTCTACATATTCCATTGAATTCATCTCAATATTGCATTTGCATCTACTGGTTTTGGATTGATTGTGAGAACAAAGACACGTGTTGCATTTTAAGCTATTGAGTTCTTGTTTTAAATGAATGATGAAATTATATTCTGGTTCAATTGTTTGTCGTCGGGTTCCCTTTCATTTATGTATCATGATTATTGGATTGTTTCACTTTATATATCATATTAAAGGGCTGGACATGGTTTGATTCGATTTGATTCTAAAGAGAGTCGAATCGAACTCGAATTTTCGGGTATTTAGTAAATGAAGCGTTGAATTCAAATTTAATTATGGAATCGTTCGGGTTCGGTTCAGCTCAATTCGGTTTCTGGGGTTCCGTACAATAATTAAACTTTTTAATATTTACAACAATATTACATTAATTTAATTAATGATATGTTCGGTGTTAACTTTTACAAAATAGCGTAGTCCAATCTCGTACTATATTTTGAGCATCTCTTTTTTGAGCTCTTCATAGATTTGACTGTTAAATCATAGGAAGAAGAAGATAGCGATCTCACAATAATGAAGACAGACATGCTTAGCTACCAATTCGATTTCTCCAAAATGCCAGAAACGGCACTAGAATAAAATAAGAGATTTGGGTAAAATTTAGGTTAATTTGATTAAGTTAGGATTGAGTTTAAAATTAGAAATAGAAAAATGATATTTTGAGTTTGGACTAAATTAATTAGCTAGCAAATTTATTTAGAAAAAAATAAAATAATTCTGCTTATTTAAGATATAAAAAAAATTAGAGAGATTCGATTTTTATTTGATTCTTCAGTTCTTGGTCTAGAACTGAGAATCAAAGGAACCCATTGGTTCTCAACGTATATATCCGTTCAGAAATTCAATTTAACAAGAACTACTTGATTCGGTTTAGTTCAGTTCGAGTTCGATTCGATTTGGTTAAATTTGGGAGTTTTGTCCAGCCCTTTATCCTAATGAACTCATATTTCTTCTTCCATATTTGAAAAAAAAAAAAAAGAGTTAACATTTGCTGTACACCCAATTAAATATTGATAAGTTAATAAGTGTAATTTTTACACTTATTCGGGACTAAAAATAATGACATTTAATAGTTCTTTTGACAAAATATATTCTCAATTATTGTATTTTATGTTAATAGGTAAAACACTATGGATGAAAAAGGAATTGAAGAAAGAAAGCAAAATGTTGCGAAAAATGACAAAATTCAAAGTACAAGGACTAACTTATATTACGTGAAAAAGTTGAAGATTTGGAAAGTGAATATTAATTAATTGGGCCTCAATTTGGATTGACTTTAGTTGGATTAAAAACAATATATATATATACACACATACACACGCAGCCGGAAGAAAACGTGAGGCGCAGCCAGGGAGACCAGAAAACTAAAGCCAAAACTGCAAATGATATACACACACACAGCCGAAAGAAAACGTGAGGCACAGCTAGAGAGAGCAGAAAACTAAAGCCAAAACTGCAAATGAATAAGTTGTGAAATCAATTATATATATATGTATAATATACTCACAAAAAACAAGGCAGGTTGAAGCAACAAAAAGAAATGATACGCAAGCACGCAGAAAGACAATCACGCATTCAGGGGCTAGCAGCTTCCATTAATTCCAAGTTTGTTCACGTTTGATCAATTTTTGATGATATCGCTCCACTTTTGCGTATTTAATTTCAATATTATGTTAGGCTAGATTTTTACATTGCTAAGATATTGATAAACCCTTGTTTTGAAACTTTTAGTATTAATTAATTTNTTCCACTTTTACTTGTTTAATTTTAATATTATGCTAGGCTAAATTTTTACATTGCTAAGATATTGATGAGCATTTGTTTGAAACTTTTAGTATAATATTAATTATTTTGACGTTAATTTGTTTGAATGCGTGGATATTTCTTATGGTTTAGTTTGCTTTTCAATTAATTGGCCACTAATTGATTTGTTTGTGGATTTTATTATCATCGAGAAAGGTAATAGGATCGTTAGCACATAGTAATAAATATTATGATGTTCGATAGAGGATTGAGATATACTCTTATGCCTTCCTTGATTTTTTGAGATGTTCTAACTCGTTTAATGCTTTCTTATATGTTGATATCTTTTATAGAGATGTAAAAAGTTCATATATAGGATTAGATTTAAATGCTATTGAGAGAAGTTTTTGAATAAATTTGGAATGTTAACCAACTCGCATGATAACAAATTGTCAATTTAATTGTTAAATTAAAAATGGATAAATAAGGGGGATTCTATATCTTAGCAATACATCTCATAAATTTGATAAACTCTTACTTTAATTTGTTGTAAGTGATAAATTAGATATAGATTTATTATAAACTATTATTGTTATTCGATTAAGGTGATTTTAACTTTAACTCGATAAAATACGTAGTGCTCGTGGGTTTGACACTTTACACGCTATTGTATTACTTGATCACGATCCCGTTCACTTACGGGGTTTCAAACGGTCAAGTTTTTGGTGTCGTTGTTGGGGACTACTGTTTTTGATACGTTAAGTTAATTTTAATTTTAACTTTAATTTGAATTTTACTTTTTTTAGTTTAGCTTTTTTAAAAAAATTATTATTGTGTTTCCGCTTAATTTTTCAAGACCTTGTATGCGAAATTTGAGAACCGGTGATCTTACTCAATTTGATTTGGAGATTGAACAAACATTCAACATTCGAAAAAGACAACAGTTTGCAATACATCAAAAATATAAAGAGAAAGATATGGCAGAAGAAAATCCAAATCAGATGGGCAGGGGATTTTAATTTAGTTTTTTTTTATTGTGTTTCTGCTTATTTTTTCAGGACCTTGTATGCGAAGTTCGAGAATCGGTGATCTTGTTCAATTTGATCCGGAGATCGAACGAACATGCAACATTCGAAAAAGACAACAGTTGGAAATATACCAAAAAATATAAAAAGAAAGATATGGCAGAACAAAATCCAAATCAAATAGTCATCGGAGCTAATCTGATAGTAGAGAAATCACATGAAGTTGCAGCCAACGAAAACGCTAGGTTGATGGGAGAGTACATGGTTCCACCGGTTGTGGAAAGCCAACCCAATATTGTTTATCCGGCGTTTGGTCAGGCAAACTTCGACCTACAGACTGATGTGATCAACATGTTCCAAAACGCTCTACAATTTTTTAAGAGAGCTTCGGAGAATCCCAACGCTCACGTATCGAGATTTTTGGACATGTGTGCAACTATTGAATATCTAGGGGTGTATAGTGAAGCAATCAGGCTGAGACTTTTTCCATATACGTTGAGAGACTTCGCCGAGAGTGGTTA
>CAIGRO010230745.1:0-12475 GCA_903798355.1 Fraxinus baroniana | reverse complement strand
TGATAAGGCTGTCGTGGACTATAAACGCCTCCGCGATATGAGGCAAGGGGAAAGCGATTTGCTGAGAAGCTATTTGACATGCTTTAATGATGAGGTGATTAATCGTGAATAAATCTCTGACTCTGAAACTGTGAGGGCTTTGAAGTGAGGCCTTAATGTAGAGATCTAGAGGTTGATTCATAATGATCTTAATGTTGAGATAAGCTTTAAGTCCTCGCTCATTTGAGGTCAGCTTGTAAAGGCTCCAATTATTGAAGACGAGCTATATGTCTTTGTGTCTAAAGGTCGACTCAATTATCATATCATCTAATCACCTATTTCTTCATATGCGGAATACCTATGGAAGTACTAGCAGCAAACCATGCAATTTAATGAAAATTGTTTTAAGCCCAAATGCCACATGTTAGTGTTACTCTACATCTTCACTACCTCGACAAGAAAGCCCTCGAGATCAATACTTGAATCGTCCAATGAATTCGAAGCACCTTGGAGAAGGGACGAGTTTATGATTTGGAATAAAACAAAATTTTCCAGGAAGAGGATCTAGAAATGTCATGAAAAGGGTTGTGTCCAAATCGTACATGATGACTAAACTAAGCTAAGAAAGGGGATCCAATCACCTAGNAGAAATGTCATGAAAAGGGTTGTGTCCAAATCGTACATGATGACTAAACTAAGTTAAGAAAGGGGATCCAATCACCTAGGAGAAAGGGACTCGCATCCTTGACCTATCCATTGCAACGATTGCCTCAGCAAAAACACTTCATGATAGGGTAGCCATCCTCTTCATGTATAGGGGATGCCATCTTTAACCTATTTTCTACATTGATTACCTCAGAATGGGAGGCCAGACACCTCAAAGAAGGGTCACCCTCAAAACCTTCCTAGGCAATTATACTATGATAGAGGAGCAATCAACCACATGTATAAGGGATGCCATTGTTAACCTATCTTTCGCATTGATCACCTCGGAATGAGAGGTCACATACCTCTGAGAAAGATCACCTTCAGAACCTCTTGAGACAATTATACTATGATAGCGGAGCCATCCACCTAATGTATGTGGTTTTATCCTTAATCTATGATCTACATTGTTCATCTCAAAATAGGGGGCCAAACACTTCAGCAAGCACGTATGACCATTCGAGGCTCTCTACTATATTATGCTGTGTTAGGGAAGCCATCCACCTCATGTACCCTATCATTGCTTTTCCATCTCTAATTTGAGGTAACGGGGAGACTCGATCCTTGGCTTTGTGAAATGGGCCTATTCGGTTCGAATTAGTTGAGGTCAAGATCTTGATACCTCATGCAAGCTGCAATCTGACACCTTCAACCACTTGAAATTGATGTGACATCTTTGTAAAGGTTGCTGATAGTCAGATGGTGGGGAGGTCTCAGGCATATGATGACTATTGTTTAATGGCATTGAGCTTCACATGTGAGCATTGTTATTAGACCCAACCCAAGCATTGACCCGACTAGGTATTGAGTCATCGGGGTTCCTGGTTGGACTGTTGGGCCATTTTTATTGAAATTATTTGAAAAAAAAAATTATGCACAAAATTTTCTCTTTTTGATAAATTGAAGTTTTAAAGTTATTTGTAATTAATAATTTTTATGTCTTTAAATTATTGATTTTTTGAACTCATTTATTAGTAAATGGTTACATTTTGGGATTATAATTTTGTATATGATATTTAACAAAATTGTGTTCATGATATTTAACATTTTGGGATTATAATTTTGTTAGCATACTATGTTCTCTGTTGGCGAGGAAAGTTCATCTGCTGTTATGTGAAACTCGCAACTGACTTGAGTTGGGAGACACCTAATTGATGTGCACAAGCTGGAAGTTCCGTTGAGAATCTTTTCAAATTGAAGAAAAATTATATATTTATCTGGAATGAATTCTATCACATTTAAGTGTTGCATCCTGTCAATCTCATTTAAGCAGAAAAAAGAAGAATGTTAATATCTGAATATCAAATTTTATTCTGGTGTTCCAGTTAATTATGGAAGTTCTTTATCTATCAATTTACTTGCAAGTCAGATGGAGTTCAATTTTAATTTCAAAATTTTCTGTTGTGGATGCATCTCGATTTTTCCCCCTTCTAATGGATGCAATTTGAAGAATTCTAGGTCTTTAACTGATTTATATTCTTTATGACACGGTGAATCTAACGCTGCAGGCGCCCAATTGAAGAAATTTTGAAGCTGCTGCCTGGGCCTCACTCGGAAACCAAGAAAGTAGAGATTTTCATCAATCTTCCTTTATTCTGTTCTCTTATTTATTGTCATGTGGCATTGTATTATGGTTTATACTGACGTCGATTTGCTTATACAGAGTGGATTTGCTAGCAGTCCGTCATTTGACACAATACCAGGATCTCTGAACAATTTAGAGAAGTACTGTTTTCTATTATTTCTGCTTGTTTTATTAAGATACCTTCTCGTGTGTGCCTTTTTTTTTTTTTTTCTTTTTTTGGCCCTTTTATCTTGTAATTAGATTCATGGTCAGTCACTTGACATCAAGTGATTAGAGATTATATTTTCCTGCTTGCTGAAATTACAAGAAAGAATGCTTTTAGGAGTATCCGTGTCAATGTCACATTATTTTGGAAAGAAATTTTTTCCCTGTCTATTTCTCAATGCAACGTCTTCTGCGAATGCTATATTTCCCTGTTATTTTCATCTAATTTTCAGAATGGATCTAGCAATCAAACGTGCATTTCTTTATTTTAATTTTTGTATTTGGGATCAAATATCTTAAGTTTGATGTCCATAATAGAGGTGCAAAAGCTTGTATTCATGTGCTTCAAGCTAATGCCTTCTCCATATTCCAGAGTTGCGGATGGGAGGCGATCTTTAGTCCTTGTAGTTTTCATTGGTGGGGTAACATTTGCAGAGATCTCTGCACTTCGTTTCCTTAGTTCCCAGGTATGTTCTTAAAATAGTATGAAATATTATGTTCTTCGTTTCTTTCTTTCAAGCACTTAATAATGTCAGCTGTTATATAGTATGAGTGTTGAACTATCGATTTAAGAATGCAACACTGAACCTATATCCACTTCTCATCTTCTGAATGTTTTATTTCTAGAGAGAGAATAAATCTTTTGTCATAAACAATATCTTGTTTGAGTGCTTCATCGGAATTATATATTGTTATTAAGTGTGGGATGATATTGAACCGGGAGTCCTGTGTGGAAGGGCTCTTGGTCAACGGATCAAAGGTACCCCGGGGATAACAGGCTTGTTCAAAGAATTATAAAATGCGATCAGTTTTGTTCTTGGGTCATTGTTGTGCAACAGTATCTTCTATATTTTTTGGAGTCAACTAAATGAATCCTTTTTCTCCGCTTTGCACGGTTCATTGCTAGATCTCATTATCTTCTCACCTTTATTAATTTACATTGTCTCAATTCAATTTTGTTCTGCAGGAAGGAATGGCATATGACATTATTGTAGGAACAACAAAAATAGTCAACGGCCATACCTTGATTGAAACCTTCGTGGAGTAATTGGATAAACCAGTAAAGGCAGTTTATTTGATGTTCTATGGTGGAAACTTGAACTAGCTTTCACTGTTTGAGAGGATTCCGTGTACAAACTATTTATCCAAACGAGAGATTTGAGAATTGGGTTGCTTTGCCTAAGAGAGTTGTTTTGGATGTGCGTCTTAGTGATGTTTTGTTGGTTTGTATAAACAGTAAAGGACCTGAGACGGCGACTTTTTATTTCTTACAATGAAATCTTTTCTGGGTTCCAGAAGCCTGCCTGCCATGCCCTTTTCTCTGGGGGCTTGGGGTGGTGCCGGTTAGGGCCGTGCTTTGGTCTATTGGTAGGTTGTGGTCTGGCTTGACGATTTTGGTTCTTTGTTGGCTTTATATATGCTATGGTCTGTTATGTATATCTTGAGAGCACTTGACCAATCTAAGGAAACGAAGAGCTATGTAAACCTGACCTCCTTCCCTTCTAGTGACTGAAAATTTGGTGGAGAATATATTCAATTGTAATTAAAAATAAATTAAACTTATTTTTAAAATTATTTATTTCAAAAATATAATTTTTAAGTTACACCTTACTTTTCTATAAATGTAAGTTTTAACTTTATAGCACTATGAACGTTATACAAATGGAGGGCTTGTTTGGAAAACTAAAAAAGTAGTTAAAAATTTGATTTAAAGTCAATAATTAATTTAATAGAACATTTTATAGGATTCAGAATTTTTATCAAATTTTGAACATCATATTTTATTCACTTTTATTAAAATCTGTCAGAAGTTATGCCAAAAACTTTGCCAAACAACCCCTACGAGAGTGTTCGGGGAAACTTTTCTAAAGCTTTTCTCTGAACATGCCTGGAAATTTCAGTTTCATGCTTTTTTGTTCTTCCTTTGAAATAGCAAGGGTCTGTTTTTTTTGTCGTTTTTTGTTTTCGATTTTTCAAAATAGTGAAAACTCGTTTTCTTTCCTATCTTCGAAAACGTGTTTTTAAAAATAAGTTTAAAATTTACAAAGAAAATTTAAAACGACAATTGGGTGTTTTCAATGTTTTTAAAAATAATTTTTCAAAATGATAAAAATAATACATTTTTAATAATTTCAAAAAGAAAAATTGAAACACGAAGAAAAACTCCCGAGTCGTTACCTTTATATTTTCAAATTTACATAAATAAATAAACTTGTTAAGCTTAGCCAAACATACAGTTACAAGTAGCCTACCCTACATTTGAACCTTTTAACTCTGCAGTCCTCTATTTTAGATAAGATGTTTACTAGCAGATAAACTGCCAAATCCTCTGTAATGGCGAGGAATTCATCAGATTATGGAGCTTACATGGAAAAATTCACTCTGCAACATCCTCCTTCATCTCATCAACTTCCATTAACAGGCCTCATCTTTGCTGTCAAAGATATGTCAGTCTCTTCGACAGCTTTTAATAATATGTGCTTTTTTATTTCAAAATAATTAACAATTTTCTCTCCAGATTTGATGTGGAGGGATATGTAACTGGTTTTGGGAATCCGGATTGGGCGAGGACGCATTCTGCTGCTGTATCAACTGCTCCGGCTGTTTTGGATATACTCGAGGCAGGTGCCACGTGTGTTGGAAAAACTGTAATGGATGAAATGGCTTACAGGTTGGATTAGATCTAATCTGTTGAATTTCCAGATGTTGGCAGTTTATTACAAGCTAGCTTGATGTTATCTGCATTTATTGTCATGAATTGTTCAATTGAATCCAAGTATCATCGAACTTCCAATAGCTAATGTGATATTTAATTATGCATCTGTCCAAAAACTGTTTTTGATATCAGATGACGAGAGATCATGAATACATAATCAGACGCTCTACAACAAATAATAGTAGAAAATTTATTGAAAGACGATGGCCATTTGGTTTAGGCGTTGTTCGACCAAGAAAATTGGAGAGGATATCAATGGAAACTGAAACTGTGGTGACGACCAAAATCCCCAAGTTTCTAAGAGCATCTTCAAGACTGTCTATTTAAAGAGAATATTCTATCATTTGGAGAGCATATATAAATTTATTGAGTTAAAATTTTGAACTACTCCAACAAGCTTTTTATATTTAACACATAATTTTACCACTTCCAAGAAATATTTATTATTTTTCTTCATATTTTATTTTAACTGGCTCTTCTTTAGATTATTTTATTATTTTCCTACATTGAAAATTGAAACTTTTTTAATGCATTTAATTATAGTGAGTGGGTTTGGCTCTCCACTCTCTAAATTAAAATGTTAATTTAAAGAGTCTTTTGGAACATGATTTTAGATATTGATTCTTTAAAATAGAGAGCATCTCATATTTAAAGAGTCTCTTGGAGATGCTCTAATCAGTAAAATAAACAAATAAAAAATAAATAAATGTCTAATGCCCAGTGCGCATTTATCGTGAGAGAGAGAGAGTAAATTGTTCAGATTTGATTTTTCCTTTGGGTAATGCTGTTCATCACCATTGCTTAGCACCCATTGCAATTACATGGTATTAAATAATAGATTCATTTAAATGTAAAGTTGTATGACTCGTTTAATGGAACCTATGAAGTGTAGATGCTTATGGTATCATTATTCTTTACCTTTCGGACGTTTACTCCATACTAGGAGTTCCTTGCTTTAAAACATGAAATTTACGTTGTAGTTATGTCCATTGCCGTTTAAGTACCTTTCCAAAAGCCGTTATCTGAATTACTAGTTGATAATTTGTCGATAAAAACACACATATATGACCAAATAAATATGCAAATTTTGATGTGAACTAAGGTGAAATTTCCATTTCAGCACCCACGAACCATGCTACTAAGATGCATTTCAAATGGTGATTTTCACTTCTAAACTAATTCTTCTGCGTTGGGCTGAAGATTTAGGTTAGTCCCAAAAACATGATAGCTGAGATACAATTTCTTTTGGCAGCATAAATGGAGAAAATAAACATTACGGGACACCAACTAATCCTTGCGCTGCAGATAGAGTACCTGGAGGATCTTCTAGTGGATCTGCTGTTGTAGTTGGTGCAAAGCTTGTAGATTTCTCCTTAGGTGAATTTCTTCGTGTGAGAGAATATTTCTGATTCTAATTTATCTTGAGTTGAACCAAAATGTGTTATCTACCATAGGTACTGACACTGGAGGAAGTACTAGAGTTCCTGCATCATATTGTGGGATTTTTGGTTTTCGACCATCTCATGGAATTGTTTCAACATCTGAAGTCATTCCTATGGCACAAAGTTTTGATACTGTAGGTAAGGAATAATTTACTGATGATTTAACACTCACCTGTCTTTTTTGTTGTGCGCCAAATGTCAGTAAATATTACTCTGAGCTCAAGGGCTGACAATTTCTGTAACTCTATGAAATTGATGTTTTACTCCAACAATGGCAATGATTTTCTTATCAAATTAAAATCAATGGAAGGTTTTAAATCGCTGCTGTAAAATGTGGAATGAAACAAATTGATTGAAAAGGCAAACCTCTTGTGAGCTAACTTTTGTTTCAAATTTTGTCGTTTTACTGTTTCAGGATGGTTTGCAAGAGATCCTGTGATTTTGAAGCGTGTTGGAAAGGTTTTATTGAAATTGCGAGACAATAATCCTGTGAGATTTAATCGTATTATTATTGCAGAAGATTGTTTCAAACTCTCAAGCATCCCATCTGAGCGACTTACAGAAATCCTCATTAGCTCAATAGAGAAGCTATATGGAAGTATGTTGCTGTCATTCAAAATGTTATATTATTTGAGATTTGAAGTTTGCACAATACTTTTTTAAGAAATTTTTTTATTTAGGTTGGCATCACAAAGCAAATATATTTGTCACTAGTGTACCTCATTTTTGTAGGTCAGAAAATAGAATATGCAAGTCTTGGGAAATACGTTGAGGACAATGTTCCTAGTTTGAAGTATTTTAGTAATAATGGAACCAAGAACCAAGAGGATAATATACCATCATTGGTAGCTCTTTCAAGTGCCATGCGATTGCTTCAAAGGTGCAAATTATGAACAAGATTTGATCGGAAATATGTTGGTATATTATGTTTTCTTTTTATCATTTTTGGGTGTCATGTTGATACTATTTCTGAATCGATTTACAAGAATATATCTTAAATTTTACACAATGTTTTCCTCATATATTTTGACTGCTTTAACAACATTATTATGAAGCTCAGGTATGAATTCAAGAACAATCACGGTGAATGGGTCCGCTCAAGCAAGCCTGATTTAGGTCCTGGAATAGCAGAGCGAGTGTGGGAAGCTCTCCAGACAACAGATGAAAAAATAGACATATGCTGTTCATTGAAGACTGAAATGCGCGCGGCTCTCAGCGCTCTATTGGGAGTATGCTTCCCTCTGTTTTTGAATCCTTCAATGATCCAAATTATTTATTGCTCATCTTATGAAATAGCAGCAATGCATTTATATCTACAACCACCCAAGTTTTCGTGTTGTAATGTTGGTATACTTCATTTACAAAATGCATAGGATTCTAGCATCTTAGCCATGCCTACAGTTCCGGGCCCTCCACCAAAGCTACAAACAGAGCCAACCACACTGGAAACTTTTCGCGCCAAGGCTTTTAGTTTGTTATCTGTTGCTGGAGTATCTGGGTTTTGCCAGGTTTTGTCTCGTTTTTCAGTTCTTTATGCTTTTATTGTTTCCTATTATCCTTGATTAGTCATTAATATCGATGAAGACGTGATAAATAAACAGGTGAGCATACCATTAGGCACACATGATGGTCTCCCTATAGCAGTTTCGTTGCTGGCAAATCATGGTTCAGATGGATTCTTGCTTGATTTTGTGGAGAGCATTGACGCCACTCTCAAAAGGCAATGAAACTGCTATCTGAGAATTTTACTTGCTGAATTTGTTTACATAATTGTAATTTCCACTCTATACCTTGCTTATATACTTCTAATTAAAGGTTCATGATAATTAGGAATCAAGATAATATAACTACGTGAGTGAAGAGTGTTGGAATTACGGATAATTTTACGTGTGAATTGCAAAAGTTTTCAATTGGTGCGATGACTAATCATGACTCTTTAGTTGTAAAGGGTGCATATCAAAGAGGTGTATTGTTTCGGAATGGGCGAGACTATTTAAAAAGATGCATGATGAAAAGTCCCGACTTTTTGATAGGATGCAATCTACACCATTAAATATGAAACTGTACGATCTAATGGCTAAAATAAATTTATGTTTATGCGACCATTTGAAAAGATACAATAAAATCTATAAATATGATTCTTCTAATTCCAATTTTTTCGCTTCAAACCAATTTCATGTAATTGATTTCTAATTATTTTCTTCTCTAAATTATGTCAAAATAATTTTCAAATTATTTTTGAGTTTTGTGTTCAATATTTAGTATTTGATATCTTTTATTCTAGAAAAGTACAATCAAACGTTGGTTTGCTCATTAAAATTAATATTAATTTTGCAAGAAGTATTATACCTTGAAAGACAGATGTCCTTATGATCATGTTAGCACTAAGGGACAAAATCTGTATTAAAGAGATTTGCATTAACATACTTTGTTTCAATTCATTTCCTTCTAATTTCTACGTATCATTTAGTTGTTTTTTGCTTAAGTTTAATGTACATATCTTGGTTTTGGTAAGTTAAATTTTTATCCGATGTTTTGTACCAGCAAGTTACTATTAATCATATTTGCATTTACGAAATATAATTTATGCACCAATTTATCCATCCACATTTTTGCTATATGTATATCAAATTTGACATTGTTGTGAGCTGTAAACTTTTTATGCATTGATTTTAACAATTTTTTAAATAATCAACGACACAAATTTTGACACATTTTAAAATGTCAAACTTATTGTATACAGAGCGTACAAGTATAATTCATCCAACAAAGAGCTCAATGTGTTCATTGATCATTGATCATTCCATAATAATTCTTTGCAGACTCAGTTAGAGTTAATACAGTACTTATGACTAATTAACTCTTAACTTTTAGTCTGTAGAAAGAGTAATTCGATCATGTCAAAATGTGCATACTGACAAACACGTACAACGGGCAATGGACAGTTACATCAACAGACATGTACAATTTTGTCTTCATTTTCTTTTTTTCCCTACAACTGGTAAGGGGTTAGTGAAGTTAATTCAGATGATGCTAACTGATTAAAAAAAACTACAGCAATAACGCAGGGTAAATTATAATTTCAAAGAAATCACTTACTTTGTTGTGACATGATTTAATCACTGCAACTTAAGTGTGGAGTTTTCCAAAGAAACTGTAAACAAAAGTTGCACTGTAAAGTAAAAATAACAAATTTGAAGATACTATTTTCACAAAACTATTTTCTATTTGAAATCAAGAAGAAAACATGAAGTAACAACATCCTTTTTGTGATCTAAACAATTTATATTTATATATGAGAGAGAATTTTGGGAGTTATACTTAGAAAATGAGTCAAAACAGATCAAAAAATGGAAAAATTTCATATCTAAGAGATTATGTTTAAAATTTCAAAAGAATATTAATTAATAATTAATTAAATATATTAAGACCACAATTCTATACTATTTGATCATAAATTATCGAATTAATTAGTCATGAGTTATTTTTCGATGCTCCGAGAGTGGTGTGTGGTAAAGAGAGGAAATAATGGAAATATAGAGAGAGAATGAAGAGATTTAGAGAGCGGAGGAAAATGAAAAAAAAAATGATTAGGGTTTTAAAAATTTGATAGGGTGGAAGGACATAAGGATGTGGTATATAGATTAATTTAATTTTATAATTTTATTAATATATGGAATTTTCATCCGATTTTTGTATATACAAATTTTAAATTTGATTTTTGAAATTTGAAAAATCTAGTTCTATGTAATTTCCATAAGAAAAAAACACAGTGAGCCGACCATGGCCCAATTATAGTTTGTAAACTGCAGCCCAGCTGCGACGACTGGCTAGGGGCCTAGACCGCGGTTGACCACAATAAATTATTGTAATTTGGTCCCAAATTAATTTGTCCGATTTTGGCACATTTCTTTTTCTAATCTTCGAGGCTTAGTTTGCGTAAAATTTACTCGATCACGAATAAAAAAATTTATAGGCCAAAAATCAAAAATTTTGCAAGTTACAATTTATTCATCGGTCACAAAAGCAAAAAATTGTATGTCACAATTTATTTTTCGATCAAAAATCATAGATTTTATAAGTCATAATTCAAATTTTTAGGTTACATATTAAATTGATCACAAGTTATTTATTGGTCACAATCTCAAAAAATTAGTTACAAACACTCTTAATCCCATCCCAACCAACCCCAATCCTCCACAACACCATCTGAAAGCAGCGCCACCCCACCACCTCCAACAAACTATCATTTTCAACTTCAAAATCACAACCACCACCACCTCACCACAACTATCAAGAAACCACCATTTCCAACACTGGGAGCAGCTGCAAACACCTATGAGGTGTGCCTCTTGAATAGTGGCTCAGTGTGAACAGCAACAGTGTCGCCTCACACGAACAGAGGTAAGGTGCGAACAATGGTAGCATTGTGTCTTGCGACGCTGCATGTTGGTACATGTCGACACTTACTTTTTCCTTCGATGATCGCAGATCGAAGATGTCAATCGATCGAAGGTATCGTGAGACCAGCGCCGACGATGCTCCGAGGGTGGTGTGTGGTAAAGAGAGGAAAGAATGGAAATATAGAGAGAGAATGAAGAGATTTAGGGAGCCGAGGAAAAGGAAAAAAAAATGATTAGGGTTTGAAAATTTTGATAGGATGGAAGGACGCAAGGGTTTGGTATATAGATTAATTTAATTTTATAATTTTATTAATATATGGAATTTTCATCCGATTTTTGTATACACAATTTTAAATTTGATTTTTGAAATTTGAAAATTCTGGTCCTATGTAATTTCCATAAGAAAAAAAAACACAGCGAGCCGACCATGGCCCAATTATAGTTTGTAAACTACGGCCCAGCCGCGACGACTAGCTAGGGGCCTAGATCGCGGTTGACCACAGTAAATTATTGTAATTTGGTCCCAAATTAATTTGTCCGATTTTGGCACATTTCTTTTCTAATATTCAATTTTGATGCTGAAACTTTCAAAATCTTCTAGATTGGTCCTTGAAACTTCGTAATAATTCAAAAGCATTGAATTTAATATGTGAAAGCTCTCATTTTTACTTCTAATCATTCCCATGCCATTCGATTAATCTTTAATTGCATAGAACCAACTCCAAATTAGCTCAAAATTGTCGTTTTTCATGCCAGTTACATTTAAGTTGCTTTTTCCTTCAATTAACAGAATTACACTACATTAGGTATGAATTCGTTCAATTAACTATAAGTTATCGAGTCTAAATGCATGAATAAGTATGTAAAAGCGCACTTATCAATAGACTCAATAGAAAGGATATCGTTTCCATTATTAATAGATAATAAAACTTTAGTACACTTTACTAGACTAATTGATAACATGTTGCAAAAAATATTGATCAAATGAAGATGAATTAATATAAACACTAAGGGTCCGTTTGATTGCAAGGGTGGAAAATAGGTGGAAAGAAAATATTTTACATGGAATTGATTTTTCCTAGAAAATGGTTTACTGAGAATTGTAATTAATTGTGTTTGATTTCTATAAGTTTTCACGGAAAATGTTGAAAGTTTGGTGTCCATTTGGATTCTTTTTTTATGAAATGTGTCCATTAAAGTGATAATTTATTCTACCATTGGGTCTAAAATTTGTTCCAATTGTAAAAAAAAAAAATTTACCATACCGAATATCATTCGTTTGACTTTGTTTTGCATGAAAGTTGTCAATAAAAGTGAATTTTTTTTTTTACCATTTTATCTAAAATTTGTTCACATTGCAAATAAAACAAAAAACAAAAAAAAGGTGAAAAATGTTTTCCTGCCAAAATCAAGCTTTTGTACATCAAAGGCTTGTACCTAG
>CAIGRO010230672.1:0-13182 GCA_903798355.1 Fraxinus baroniana | reverse complement strand
AAAAAAAAAAAAAAAAAAAAAAAAAAAAAAAAAAAAAAAAAAAAAAAAAAAAAAAAAGGCTAGAGAAAGGGTGATGTCGTCAAAAGACGAAGAGGTCATGATCGATCGTTTCAAAACTTGTTATAACGGTCGTGATAGGAAGAGTCGCAGTCTCCGAAATTCTCTTTGCATTGCAAAGAAATTATTTGGTGATGATTAAAATCAAATTTTTAGAAGATTTTGATAAAAGTTAATGAAATATATGTTTAAAAGGTTGTGGGTCCTATAAAATGTGTGTTTAAAATTAATTGTTGACTTTGACTTAGAGATACAAGTTTGTTCTTGTATCATCTATCACTATGTTTTAAGACACTATCAATTATTTTAACACAAATATTAAAACCTTGTTTGGTCCCCATTAAAATTCTTCTCATTCTTAATTTTAACTACACACAAATCTAAAAAATTTCATTATTTTTCAACCACACATTCTTTCTATCAATCACTATTCCACAATTTATAAATTCTCCAAAATAGGGGCCAAACAATGACTAATTTAGAGATATAAACCTATATCCTCGAGGTTTATATACTTTTAAGTGGTTATATTTCTATTTGTCAAGTAGTTATTTTAGTAATGAATTAAATTTCATTATCAAAACTTTAAACGATAAATTCATTACTAAATCCCGTCTTAATTTCTTTCTTTTTTTCACTAATAATACGAAAAGGAAAAAAAAAATGACTAATTTTATGCTATGGTTATTACACCAATTTTATTTCGAGCAATGCTATTCATAGTGAGAGCTACCAATAATCGTTTTATGTGACATACATGTGTTATTTTGTTATTTGATGACCTCTGCATCAAATAAAAAATTGACACGTGTATATCAAATAAAAAAATAACACGTGGCGTATGACGGCTGATGATACTCCTCACTATGAATATCACTATTCACTTTATTTACTAATCAATACTCATTAGGGGGTGTTCTTAACTGAGATTTTAATGGTTTTTGAAATATTATAATTTCTAATGAATTTCGTGAATTTGAATAGATTTTCACAAAATTCATAAGAATAGAGAACTTCATTAAAAATAGTGAAATTTGAAAATAATTTGTTATATGTAATTTTGAGTGTAAAATTCATTCATATATTTTAAAATCTTTCTATTGATGAAATTCATATAAATCTATGAGATATTGAGACACTTAAATTTTAATAAGTTTTAAGAAATTCATTAAAATATCTAATCCCATGTTTGGTATTAATTAAAATCAAATTTTAATTTAAGTAAAAGTCAAACAATCAATATTAATCACATATTTTGGGGGTCTCACAACTTTTTAACCACGTATTTCAAAATTTTTTATCAAAATGTACATGGTTAAATTTTTTTGGAATACCTGAATTTAAAAGATTTTTTTTTTTTTTTTCTAAAAATCAGTCTACTGCATTTTCGCTATAAAAACACACTTCTCACTTACTCCCTCTCCCCATTACTTGATCCACTCTCTCTTACCAGTCCTGTCCCTCTCTCTCTGCACAACAATGCCGCAATTCTTATCTGTCTCTCCTGTCTTGAAGTTATAGAGAAACAAGAAGTATTGCTTGGCTCAAACTGAAAAGAGTGCAGATCTATACTGACCATCCCCTGTTTCAGAGAGAGAGAGAGAAGCAAAAATGGCTGAGGTTTCTGCGAAGAGTTTTATACCTGAGTCATTTCCGGGCTCGACAAGCGATATTGCGGGTATAATCGGGCTCCTATGGGAACTGATTAAAGCTCCATTGGTGGTGCCTCTGCTGAGGATTTCTGTATACATATGCTTGGCCATGTCGATTATGGTGTTCATCGAGAGGCTATACATGGGAGTCGTTATAATCCTTGTTAAACTGTTCATGAAAAAGCCCGGAAAGAGATACAAATGGGAGCCAATGCGTGAAGATGTTGAGCTTGGAAATGCAGCTTTTCCTTTGGTTCTTGTTCAGATCCCCATGTACAATGAAAGAGAGGTCCAGTTTCTCTCCCACACATTTACACACACTGGGATGTGAGGAAAAATTGCTGAATTTTTGTTGAATTTTTGACAGGTTTATAAGATCTCCATTGGAGCAGCAAGTAATCTTTCATGGCCTACTGACCGTTTGATTATTCAAGTACTTGATGATTCTACTGATCTTGTTATCAAGGTATACATCACAAATCCACAAATTTTTTTATATTTACTGTTTATTTTTCTTTTTTAAAGTAAGATAATTATAAATATTTTATTTACTTTATGAAGATAATAATGATGTTGTAGGATATGATTGAGAAAGAATGCATTAGATGGGCAAGTAAAGGCATTAACATTAGGTACCAAATTAGAGAAACAAGAGGAGGGTACAAGGCAGGAGCTCTTAAAGAAGGCCTCAAACGCGACTACGTCAAAGACTGCGAATACGTCGTAATTTTTGACGCAGACTTTCGGCCCGAACCGGACTTTCTCCATCGAGCCATCCCTTTTCTCGTGCACAATCCCAATATTGCCCTTGTTCAAGCTCGTTGGAGGTTCGGTAAGTCTCGCACTCTCGATACTTGTCTCGATTTCATTATAATTTTCTTCTAATTTAAAGTCGTAGTACAAATCACATTACTAATCATTAATAATCCACACATATTATAGAACTCATTATTCATCTTCATTATAATCACATTATATAGAATATAATATCATAAGCACAATGTGCAAAAGTGTCGGTGGTTATTGTTAAATTGTAATTGATGCTATCGTGCGTACAAGTAAATGTGTGGGCATATTGGTAATTTACAAAATATTTATAAAATTAAAATACATATTTTTATTTCTGTCTTTTTCTTTTTAAATTGGTACTTCTTGGACTGTTGCAAAATCATGTGTAATTATAGGGTCCACCAAGACTATTACTCAAGTCGTGGGTCTAATTAACGTGCAGTCATCGGCCATAGATCACGGCCTTAACAGATTTTTTCGGTGGTGTAGGGTTCGAAATTAACACTTATTAATAAATAATATTAACATTATACGATTTGTAGGTAACATATGTGATTGAAAAAGAAGGAAATGTTATTGATATGATGAAAAATATTATTTTATTGAAAAATGTGTGATTGAAAATGAGTAGAATAATGATCAAACACAGGTTAATTATGTGAACCAACGACATTAATCATAGTCAAAATATTACCTAGTACATATGTAATGCTATTTATCTCCACTGGGATTACAACCACAATTTAGGTGGCATTAATGTGACATTAAAAGATAGGTGAAATTTAATAAATCATTTAATTTCATATTTCATTTAACTTATTATTTAGAGTCACATAAACTAATATTGTAATGTCAATGGAGCACGTAGCATGATTGCTTTAATTAGCCTACTTAAGCAATAAAGTTACATTGTCGGAAAGATTTAACAAAAGCTCGACATAATTGTACGTGATATTAAATGATTGAATGAAAAAATTAATTGTATTTTAAATTGTTCACAAGATATTATATCAAACTTTTATGTATTCATCTATCGTAGTGACGAAAGTATCGTGAATTATAAGAGTTCCTCCCGGATTAGCCGGCGTGGAAGTGCTACATATCCGGGGTAGGCGGTAGGCCTGTTCTTTCGATAAACCCGACAAAGAATCAATTAAATTCCTTGGCGTTTTGTGTCAACAAGGGTATAGTTGTAAATATACTCCACGTGCTATTATGCGCTTGCTCAGAACCGACAGACGCATATGTGGACCCCCGCCTGGCCCACTCACTCACCAGTCACCATTCACTTACTCCTCAAAGGCTCAAACTGCTACTCTAACCCCACTCGCACTCAACCCGGCCCAACAAATTAAAAAAAAATGTAAACATTTTTTACACCGACAGATTGTATATGTTTATATATATTTATATTAATTCCAGGTTGTTCTTACATGACTTGTTCAATTATTTTAATGTTGGCTCATGTGCTGTCAGAAAGGTAGCAGCTTTTGTTCTTGCTGATTATAAACATCCACTTCCCTGCATATGCACAGTTAGTTAATTTCTTCGGATTCTACTTGTATGTACAAAAAGTCATGTTTGTCTTGAATAATTTCTTTTTACTCATCTTGAAATATAATAAAATAAGTCGATATTAAGTTGTGCGTCAAGGGTGCTACATTAAGGCACGACTGCAAATGGAAACTTAAGAAAAATTTGGTTGGTTTTTGCAGTGAATTCGAACGAGTGTTTGTTGACAAGAATGCAAGAAATGTCGTTGGATTACCACTTTACAGTCGAGCAAGAAGTAGGATCATCTACTCATGCATTCTTTGGCTTCAATGGTAAGTTTAAGTACTTCGTAAGTATAGTAATTAATCGATTAATTAAATATAACTTAAACAGAAATTAATCCCTTTTTCGATAAAATTTAGAATCGACTATGTGAATGCTCTTTGTATTCAGTTGACAGATAGTCATGAACAAGATACATTATAACAGAATTTCATAATTTTAGGAACTGGTGGCATATGGAGAATAGCAGCAATCAATGAGGCAGGAGGATGGAAAGACAGAACAACAGTTGAGGACATGGATCTGGCAGTTAGAGCTGGTCTCAAGGGATGGAAATTTCTCTATCTTGGGGACCTCCAGGTACCAAATGACATTGTTTGTTTTTCCATTTAGGTTACATTGGCTACATGGCACTGAACTCGACTACGACTAGACAGTACAATAATCAAGATCATTTTTGATATTAACCTGCTTATCTTTTAACGTATGTCAACTTCTATTATTGTTTCGTTCCTTAATAGGTGAAAAGCGAGCTTCCTAGTACGTTTAAAGCCTTCCGTTTTCAGCAGCATCGATGGTCTTGTGGTCCTGCCAATTTATTCAGAAAAATGGTTATGGAAATTGCTAAGAATAAGGTTTGTTGGATAGCCTTATAATTTGTCTTTGGTTTTTCGAATCTAGGGACCTGATTTCATCGTACAAGAAACTCAAGGTCTTTTGTTTTTTGATTTGGCAGAAAGTGTCTCTATGGAAGAAGTTTTATGTGATATACAGCTTCTTCTTTGTAAGAAAGATCATTGCTCACATGTTCACTTTCTTCTTCTACTGTGTTGTGATACCATTGACAATTTTGGTACCTGAAGTAGATGTTCCGAAATGGGGAGCCATTTATATTCCCTGCATCATCACTGCCCTAAACTCAGTCGGAACTCCAAGGTCGGGTTTTTGTACCTAACGTGCTGAGATTTCGTTAAAACTGCAACCATACAATTAACTGATGGAAATTCTAATTTCTCAGGTCTTTTCATTTATTGTTTTATTGGGTCCTGTTCGAGAACGTGATGTCTTTTCACCGTACCAAGGCTACCATCATTGGTCTGCTCGAGGCTAAGAGAGTTAACGAATGGGTTGTTACTGAAAAACTCGGAGATGCTCTCAAGAACAAATCCAACACCAAACCAGCAGCAAAAAAATTCAGATTTAACTTCGGAGACAGGTAAACTGTCACTCTTACTTTCACTTTTTAACACAAAACTCATCGTTTATAGATTGAATTAGCTCTTGGAACTTAGATTTAAAAGCTTCTATAGATAAAAAAAAATGTCTTCCATTTTATATTGTTCATAATCTTTGACTATTATGTTATTGTTTTCATGGTAAATGACAGTAGATTGACAATGAAATTTACGAGTAGTTCTTGAAGTGTGTTACTCATCAGTCATATGTATCTAAATATGGGAACCGTATCACAAGAATGTTTATGTAAACTGATACATGTCCTAATTTTGTGCAGAATACTAATACACGAGTTGGGCTTCGCTGTATTTCTATTCATCTGTGGATGCTACGACTTCCTATATGGAAAGAACTGCTATTTCATATACCTATTTCTTCAAGTTATCACCTTCACAATCGCGGGATTTGGCTACGTGGGAACAATAGTTCCGAGTTAATTAAATTCATGTATCGGCAGAGTCGTGTATTTCTAGTCTACACAATGTATACAAGATTGCTCTAGTTTGGTTACATTTCTACAATATATCAGTCAGAAGGAGAACAAATCATTTGTCTAGTATTGATAAAGGCTTCTTAAAAAATCTCTTGCAGAATGCCCTGGAAAACAGCAGAAAGTGTGCAAAAAAGAGCTTGCTGTTTTCATATTATACAGTCAAGAAAAGATTGAAGCTGAAGATATTCTAATAAAAAAACAGAGAATATGCAAATAA
This sequence comes from Fraxinus baroniana, assembly GCA_903798355.1. Lineage (NCBI taxonomy): Eukaryota > Viridiplantae > Streptophyta > Magnoliopsida > Lamiales > Oleaceae > Fraxinus > Fraxinus baroniana. Next base: position 6,962 of record CAIGRO010230672.1, on the reverse strand, counting down.
TGTTTTGTTATCCAGTTTATAGTATTTGTAGTTGTATGACATTGCTTTATTTTGTATTTCAGAATTTGTATGATTTTTTCCCCATATTTCATTTGTAGTAGTACAGTATGTTTCTCTGGTCATATGTTTCAATACAAACAATCGAATTAGTTGACAATGGAGCTGTTCGGCTAGTCTATGAAAGTTCTAAACATGTTAAAATCTTCATTGAGCTCGAACACATAAGAAAAGCGAAGCGTTAAAAAAAAACTCGGACTGTAATAATCATTGAGGATCTAGTCACTTGTATCTGTCTATTTCTATGAGCCTCTCTTGGAGACAGTGTTAAGATTATTACGTCTTTCGTGCAGGACAAAACTTACCAATAAGGAATTTCCTACCTTAAAACCATTATAGTTACGATCGCCGTTCACCGGTCACTGATGAGTGTGTTTCACTCGTGCAATTATACTATTTAAACTTGATGTTTGTTCATTTTTAAGAGTTTTTAGAACGTTTTGATATGTGTTTTCGTGTTTTGTTGTAGGTTAGGTGAAATAGTGAAAAAAAAAAGAGACGACAAGAAAAGAGATTGATTCAACTCAAAATAGTTCTCTCTCTTTTCCTTTTCCATGATTATGATTATGAACTTAAGTTTTTCTTATTTTTCAATCATGAACTAATTCATTCATCTAGGGGATTGATGTAACGCTATATTTTGATTTTCAATATATATTTCTTTAAGATTCTTTTCCAAGTTTTTTTTTATTTGTTCTTGATACTTTTAATTAACTAGTCATTATTTGATTGATTTGATGTTTAAAATTCAATGTTCAAAAGAAGAAGTAGAAATATATTAGGGTTTTTTGCTTATAAATTAGGAAAATCAATAGGAGATAAATAGATAATTAAGAAACATAGTTAATAGTTATATCAAATCGGAATCATATGCTCTTCTCATATTGTTTTAATCCTCAGTGTCTGTTTGGAGTTTTTTCTGCACCGATTTTTACCGGTTTTGGGCTGCACTTTTTATGAGGTGTTGAGAAAGCTAGTGCTTGCTAATTTTTTTGGATACCGATTTTGAATAATTTAAGAACCACCTAAAAACAGTATAGTGTAATTTTGGCAAGTTCTTTCAACCCACCAAATCGACGGGTTTTGACCGCCTCTTATATTTTCTTCTAATTTTACTCTTTTATAAAATTTCCAAACAACATTTTTTTCAAAACTAACTTGTAAATAAAAATATATTAACTAAAAAATTATTTTTAAGCAAAAAAAATTACATTATAATTAAAAAACTACTTATAAGTAAAATATTACTTGTAAGATAAGAAAAATTACATAATAATTAAAAAAATACTTAAGTAAAAAATCAATTTTATGTTAAAAAAAATAGTTTATAAAATAAAAATACAACTAATCATATAAAAATTCACTTACAAAATGTTAAAAGTTACTTATAAGTAAAAAAATATTAACTTAAAATTTTAAGTAAATATTTAATTTTATTTAAATTTTTATGTTAAAGCCTCGTTTGAACCACATTAAAATTTTCATTTTCATTCTTCAATTCATTTTCAACAACACACTGTTCAATAAAATAATGTTTTTCATCACATTAATAACTTTTTTTTTTCAACCACACATTCTCCGTCAATCTAATATTCCAAAATAATGTGGCTCAAACACACCATAAATGTCACTTGTGATGGAAAAAATCTCATATGAGAAACAATAAACTAAAATGTTTATTAAGGGACATGTAATTTTATTCTTTGAAAAAAAAAACATTTAGAACCGGTGGATAACAAACTCTCAAACATACGTTGGACAGTTTTAAAAATTGCTAGTAAAACCACTCAAAATCGATCCGCTCATAAATGTCCCAAATCGGTACTTTAAAAAATGCTCATAACTAGGACATCAAAACTCCCAAGCGGGCACTTAAGAATTCACATTCCATCATTGATTTAGTCAAACTTTCAATTTAGATTAGTTAAAAACTCATTGATCATATTAATTCGATCGTTCAGATAAAGTGAATGTTATTTTAACTATATGGTGCTTAGAAGAGATTTAATTATCAATTCTTGTGAGCTCGACATCGTAACTCATCATTATATTATAAAACTTTACGCAGTGCACTTACGGTATAAATTCATCTAACAGTGATTCCCTTATCATCAGCCACCAACCCTTTACCTAGCACTCAACATGAACGAAGTAAAGAAAATAGATTCATATGAGATGTGACCGACCTTAAATTTATTAAAATTTAAATGCTTTATTTATCGTTAATTTTTTTTCGTCCAACATTGCGAATTCTATTATATAAAGTTAAATACCAACAAACTCACGCAAACACATAATCCAACATGAAATCTTTACTATTTTCGTCAAAACTAGTATAAAAAAGGGGATTGCAGTTTGTAGTCTGTCCCATCGAAATATCGATAAAACTTTTTTTTGATTATTCAAACACGTGAGTTAGTTAGAAAATCGCATCGAAAACCTCTAATGTTGTCCTAACTCGTTGATATCTCAACAAAGTTACAAAATCAAAACTGTCTTGTATGAATCAAGAACTGAATTCAAACTTTTCTGCTCGCTTACCATATGTTTGTTTAAGACAGGACAACAACATAACTAATGTCGTGTCTTTAGAGTCTCATTTGAACACTAATGTTTTTTGTCTTTAAACTCGAATTATTGATTTAATTATAATATTTTTTTCTATTCATTACAAGGGTTAATTCACACATTCAAATGTTCTATCATAGTTACAAAGTTGTTGCATTTTTTTAATCATAATTGGGACACTTTTGTACTTAAAACTCATTCATTAAAGGATAATTCCTTCCCCCGGGTTTAAGCAATAGATTGGGCATGGAATTACTCAATTTTTTTGGTTTCTTCTCGTTTAAGTATTAGTATTAGTCTTTTTCACTTTTGCTTGTACGGAAGTGCCAAAAAAAAAAAATATCATTATAGGATAGGCTTACTTAATTCTTACAAGACATAAATCCAAGTAGTTTGAATGTTTGATATAGGGTCTGTTTGGTAGAATTTTTTAAAAGTCAAAAATTACTTCTGACATTTAAAAACTGTTTCTGAATATGTTTGGATAATTTTCTAAGGGGTCGAACTAATATAGCTTGCATGTGAATTTATGCTTAGTGGGAGTGGGAACAAATAATTGGTAGTACACAAAATTCAGTGATTGAGAACCTCTGTGAACATTGAGAAGTCCATTTTTGTTCATTAATTTGAACATTTAATACGAATCGATGATGTAGAATGTTATCGCTTTATCGAACATTGTCTGACCAAAGGAATTCAATATAAGTGAATGATTTTTTTATTTTTTTTCTTGTATTAGGTACATACACGAGCCACGTGAGTCGAGAAGAATGTGGTCAAAAATTTAGGTACAAATTCAAAAGAAGACATAAATTTCACGTTCCTACAAATTTGGCTGGCCTTTTTCTCTTTTGTTGAGGTGACATTTCTCGTAAAACTTGTCCCTCCTCTTCTTCCATTATTGTACGAAATCCAACGATGACAATGAATTCATTCCAAGGCAAAAACTAAGTGCGCTTTCTCTAAATGCCCACAATGTTTTGGATGCCAACTGGTTTTTTCAGTCTTGGGGTCCTTATTTATTGCATTATCTGACAACTTGGACCACCCCATGAAATATTCTGAATTTATCGAACATTTCTAAAACGGTTCAACGCTTGATTGATAATTTTTTGAGAAATGATTCTTTGAAAAATATCTCTGGTGAATGAAAGGTTAAAAAGTAGAGAATAACTATAAGGGAAAGTGAAAAATTAATTTTCTAAAGTATATGTAATTAAAATTTAGTGATAAATATATGATTTTCAAATAATCGAAATTAGCTTGTAGTTATGCCTTCCAGGGCCGGGCCTGAGGAGAGAGGCCCAAATTTTTTAGGGGCCTTTTTTTTTAAACCTAGGCCTTCAACTAGGCCGTTCACTTACCTCCACTGCTCATGCTCCACTCTAGCAAAATACACACACACACACACACACACACACACACAGAGAGAGACTCCCGACTCCGTGACGCCGTGTTGTCGTAAGGCTCGCCGCTCGTGAATAGTGATTATTGTGTAAGTATTTTGCCTCTTATTTATAAGCTTATGTGAGTTTTGACCTTTGAGAAATGGGGAAATGTGATCATGTGAAGATTGAAATGAGGTTCAATAGAATCAATACTTTGCATATATTTTCGTAAGTTAAGATGAAATTGGAATTGGTTACTAGAATCATAAGCACTAACAAAATGGTCTTTAATATCTTTTACTGCTTCCATCAACTCCCTCCCTCTCACAGTCTCACTGGTATATCAATGACAATCAAACCTTTTTGCAGCTGCTCCACTACCTTCACGGCCTCAAATAATGAACCAGAGTTTTGAGTAAAATAATTGATTGTTTGCTATGACTTAGGAGCCTAAATTTTGAAGTTCGCCTCAAGCCTCGCGAAATACAGGTATTGCCCTGATGCCTTCCATGTAGATAAAAAATGCTCGATATGAGTTTCAAATTGTATACATGTAACTTGTAAGGTATGTTGAACAGTCTTGTCTAAAAGTTTAGAAAAAAATTTATCGCAAAAAAATAATTTAATTGTAATCACATTAATACCTTTGTCGTCTATAAATAGTTATATTCTCATCAACTGAAAAAGATTTGGATTGGGTTTTTTATTGGCCCAATTCTTGCAAAGTATAGTCCATTTATTGCGTGGGCTTCTCCGTTTCCATGCAAGTCCAGCTCAAACTTTATAGACACGCCTGGTAGAAGAATCCAGAAGCAATTCTCAATCCTCTCATCATCTGCATTTATATACTCAGTAGTCAGTCTTGTTTAACATTTCCTCGCAAAATCCACAAGTTTCTCGTGGAATCCCTAATCAGAAGCATAAACGAAATCGAATTACAATGGCGGAGCATTTAGCTTCGATATTTGGAACGGAGAAGGACAGGGTGAATTGCCCCTTCTACTTCAAGATCGGTGCGTGCCGCCATGGCGACCGCTGCTCTCGCCTCCACACCAAACCCAGCATCAGCCCGACCCTATTGCTTACTAACATGTACCAGCGACCCGACATGATAACCCCAGGCGTCGACGCCCAAGGCCAACCTATCGATCCCAAAGCCATGCAGGAACACTTCGAGGTTTGTCTTCTATTTTACCTTTTATGTTTTGGTAAAATGTTATTTAATAATTGTTTCTGGATAGTGTTATTTTCTTGTAGTGAATGAATAACATGTGATGTTCTTTAGGAGTAATTACGTGGTAATTGAGCTACACTCGTTAAACTTTTTCAGTTTGCCGGGAGATAATTTTATTGGATGTTACGTTCTGGTGTTGGATTTTACGTTGATCTGAGTTTTTATGCTTATAAAAATGACTATTTTTAGAGTCACTATTTATTTGTGATCCCAGCCTTTTCTTTTGGTGTACGATAAAAGAAGACAAGAAAATTCTTTTGATGAAATTGGAATATTAAGTATCTTATTGAGAACTGCGTAAAATAATTACACCAGGAACTGAATTTATAGACTGAAAGTTAACAATCTTCCCTAAAAATACTCAGATAGGATCTGTTAAAACAAAACCTATTATTACTCTTTTATTGACAACTAATTACTGACTTAATCCACTCTCAAAACAAAGGTTGATTTATTCAGAACAGTTAACACTAACATAAATTAGCATGTGAGATGCACTAATTTGTGACATGGTGACCAAATTTGCATGGTTCTGTCATTTACTTATTATTTGAATTTGATTGTCTTGGATACAATGTTCTAAAAAGCGTAAAGCGTTGTGTAGCGTCGAATGTCGAGAATCAAGATTTTTTTAATATTATTTTAATTATTTTTAAGACATTAAATATATTTTTATATTAAAAAAAAAAAAATTATGGAAAAAAAGGGATAGGCGTGCAACAAAAAAGGTTGACTGCTTTTTTACGCGAATATCCCGAAGCGGAGCGTTTTCGCCACGCTCCGCGCTATAGCGGCGCTATTTCTCGCTATTTAGAACACTGCTTGGATATCATTATTTGCATGCACGTGTGAACTATGTCTCTCTAATCCACTCCTATCCGGGGGAGGGTATAGTGACTAGCGGACCTACGCCTCTCTTTCGAGAAATGGGCTCATCCTTCAATATCATGATTGGGTTGACCAGGCCAAATCATGAGTCTTCATTGTAACTTGGATAAGCGGGCTGTACATTTTGTTATAGGTTGCAGTCATCAGTCATAACAAAGCTCTGTTTAAAACTATGGTGATGTAATTTGTTTTCCTTTTTATCTTCTAGTGCTATCTGGATTTGGAACTTTTAAAGTTTTAGTAGATATTAATTAGAAGAGATGTATATCTCTAAGCTTGAGAGAACAATGATCTTCTAATGAAATTCAGGCTTGAGTAGAACTGCATTTTGTTATATGTTGCATTCATTAGTCATAACGAAGCTCTGTTTAAAACTATGGTGATGTAATTTGTTTTCCTTTTTATCTTCTAGTGCTATCTGGATTTGGAAATTTTAAAGTTCTAGTAGATATTAATTAGAGATGTATATCTCTAAGCTTGGGAGACCAATGATCTTCTAATGATATTCAGGCTTGAGTAGAACTGCATTGTTCTGCACACACATGAATTGCAATCCGAGTTCAATCAATATTTGTATTACTAAAATTTGAAATATTTGTTCTGTTTTTAAGGTTTCTCAAATCTTTGTTCATTTTCTATTCTCTTTTATCTATTTGTTTGTGCTTTGTTAGTCCAATATCCAATGAGGTCTTTGAAACTATTTAGGTGATTATTAATTGTGTTAGTTATAATATGATTCCTCTATGTACGAATGAGTTTATTTTGACCATAAGAGTATTCTGGATGTTATATGAACATTCTATGCTTTTTATGTTGCAGGATTTTTA
>CAIGRO010230649.1:0-13444 GCA_903798355.1 Fraxinus baroniana | reverse complement strand
TCGAGATGAGTTTGATAATCAACATGGTATCAGAGATCAACCTTCATAACTAAATGCTCTCCGCAAGATCAATCTCCTCTTTGTAAAATTCTGCTCCGGAATTTTTTTTTCTCTGCAAACTTCCTAAAATGAGTTCTGGGAATTCAGATATCAATCCCTCAGATGACTCTTCAAGTCCATATTATCTTCATCCAAGTGACAATCCTGGCACTCTATTAGTATCAGAAATTTTTAGTGGAGAAAATTATGTAGCCTGGAGTCGATCTATCAGCATCGCATTGACGGTCAAGAACAAGATCAAATTCATTGATGGTTCCATCACTTCTCCTCCTACTGATCAGATTATCAAACACACAGCATGGTTACGTGCGAACAATCTGGTTCTATCATGGCTGATGAATTCTATTTCCAAGGAGATACGAAATAGCCTGCTGTTTGTAACATCTGCCATGGATCTCTGGAATGAGCTCAAGACAAGATATCTTAGAAGTGATGGACCAAGGGTCTTTCATCTAGAAAAGTCTTTGAGCTGTATAAATCAAGGTTCTCTATCCATCACTGAATATTTTAGCTCGTTTAAAACTCTTTGGGATGAATACATCAGCTATAGACCTTTTCCAACCTGTACGTGTGGAAAAATGGCCTCATGCACTTGTGATTTATTCAAGTTTTTACAAACCAGACAACAGTCTGACTATGTCCTCAAGTTCTTGATTGGGTTAAATGATTCCTTTGCATCTACTCGAAGCCAATTGCTACTCATGGTTCCACTGCCAGGCATGAGCAAGGTGTTTTCTCTACTACTGCAGGAAGAAAGCCAGAGGCAACTCACAAATGCTGGCACATATAATGAGACACATGCTTTGATGGCCAAACATTTTAATCAGCAAAACTACCAGCCAAAAACGTTCAAGGATAGGCATAAAACATCTACCTTACACTGCACCTATTGTGGCTATAGTGGACATAGAGCAGACAAATGTTTCCAGCTTCATGGATATCCACCTGGCTGGACTGGACCAAAAGGGAAAAGGAATGCCTCTGCACATGCTGTTCTTGCAAAACAGGAAGTGCAAAATCAGAATAGTGATGAGCAACCAAGGTTTTCTTTCACTCCAGAGGAATTTCAAAAATTAATGGCACTTGCTAATCCAACATCATCCGATTTTTCTACCCAGAACAATGTTCAGCCTACAGCTAATGTTGCCTCCACATCTCAGTTTTCTGGTAAAATGCACCCTATGTCACAATCAGGTTATTGCAACTCTGCCTCATCCATCTTACACCTCAACTTATCTTGGATCCTAGACACTGGTGCGACAGATCACATGATCTGTTCACCACTCCTATATTGTTCTACACCCAAGTCTGTCAACACATTCATAAATCTCCCTAATGGTAATAAGGTTCCTGCTTCACACATTGGGACCGTATGCCTCTTTAACACATTGTTTCTCCATAATGTTCTATGTGTTCCTTCTTTCTCTTTTAATCTGTTGTCCATATCTAAACTTACCAAGCAATCTAACATTTGCCTTACTTTTACTGCCTCTTATTGCACTTTGCAGGACTTATCAATGACGAAGACGATTGGGATTGCCTTTGAGAAAGAAGGACTTTACCACCTAATACAAGACTCATCTAAAGCTCGAGCTACTCCTGCATTTTCTGCTTCAGCTATCAGCCAAAATGAGTTAGATATATGGCATTACAGACTTGGACATGTATCTAGTTCAAGACTATCCTCCCTCAAACAAATAGAACCTTCCATTACTTTCAACTGTAAACATGTTTGTGATATATGCCCCCTAGCAAAACAAAGAAAGCTTTCTTTTCCTGTATCACAAAGCAAAACAAATAAAAAGTTTGATTTGATCCACTGTGACATCTGGGGTCCTTTTGGCACCACCTCATATTGCGGTTTTAAATATTTTTTAACCATTGTAGATGATTTTACAAGGTGCACATGGGTATATATGATGAAAGCCAAATCAGAGGTCCCTTCCCTAATCAAAATTTTTTGCAAAATGGTGAAAAATCAGCATTCTATCAATATCAAAACCTTACGTTCTGACAATGGTCCAGAGTTTCTTCTCACAACATTTTACAACAAATATGGCATTTTGCATCAACGAAGTTGTGTCGAAACTCCACAACAAAATGGAGTTGTGGAGAGAAAACATCAACATCTATTAGGCACCGCTAGAGCACTGATGTTTCAAGCCAACTTACCCCTTTGTTTCTGGAGTGATTGTGTTCTTGTTGCAGCCCACATTATCAACAGAATTCCTACACCACTCCTCCACAACAAAACCCCTTTCGAAATGCTATTTGACAAACCACCCAATCTTTCCCATCTAAAGGTATTTGGTTGCCTCTGTTTTGCATCTACTTTGACAAACCATAGGCAAAAGTTTGATCCTAGAGCAACAAAATGTATATTCTTAGGATATCCATCTGATTACAAAGGATACAAACTTATGGATTTGATCACCAACAAGATAGTTATTTCTAGAAATGTTATATTTCATGAAACGATTTTTCCTTTCACAATCCTTCCAGCAAACCAAGAATCCCATTCTTTCATGTTTCCCAATTCAGCACCCTTCCCAGAACCTTGTCATAATCTCTCACCCTTGCCTCTAGATCAAAACACTCGACTTTCCACCATTGATTCCCTTCCATCTTTTGAATCAGTCACACATATTGAGCATGACCCCTCTACCTCCTATCCCATGCCTATCACTACTCAATTACCAGATCAAACTGATCGACAGCTCAGAAAATCTAGCAGAGTTAAACACACACCAACTCATCTTCAAGATTATTATTGTGGTAATGTCTCTTCGGCTCCAGGGACATCCCAAGCATCTTCTTCAATTGATGGATCCTTAGCAACAGGTACTCTCTATCCTATTCAGCATTTCATTTCATCAAATCGACTATCCACTTCACATAAAGCCTTCATAGCATCCATTTCACACTCATCAGAACCCAAAACATTTAAACAAGCCTCACAAATACCTGAATGGCAAGCTGCTATGAAAAACGAAATTCAAGCTTTGGAGACAAATAAAACTTGGGAGCTTGTCACTCTTCCTAAAAACAAAGTAGCTATTGGTTGTAAATGGGTTTTTAAGATTAAATACAAAGCTGATGGAACCGTTGAAAGGTATAAAGCTAGATTGGTGGCAAAGGGGTATACTCAACAGGAAGGCTTAGATTTTTTTGATACTTTTTCTCCTGTAGCAAAAATCACTTCTATTCGGCTCCTACTTGCTACAGCTGCAATCAAGAACTGGCATATTCATCAATTAGATGTGAATAATGCATTTTTACATGGAGATTTATATGAGGAAGTATACATGGAGTTGCCTCCTGGATTGAATACTACAAGTGGAATGGTTTGCAAATTGTTGAAAAGCCTTTACGGTCTGAAGCAAGCCTCTCGCCAGTGGTTTGCTAAGTTATCTACTGCACTGGTTGACTATGGTTTTATGCAAGGAAATTCTGACTGTTCATTATTCATCAAGAAATCTGATCAGTTTTTTATTGCATTGTTAATCTATGTGGACGATGTGATTTTAGCCAGTGATAGTTTGCTTGAAATTCAGAGGTTAAAAACATTTTTACATGAGAAGTTCACCATCAAAGATTTAGGACAGCTGAAGTATTTTCTTGGTATAGAGGTTGCAAGGTCCAAGAATGGCATTTCCTTGTGCCAACGAAAATACGCACTTGATATCCTTACCGACACAGGTTTAAGTGAATCAAGACCAGTCGCTTTTCCAATGGAATCCACTCTCAAATTATCTGCCACTGATACAAATTTATATGAGGACCCTTCGAGCTATAGAAGACTTGTTGGCAGGTTATTATACTTAACCATCACGAGGCCTGACTTAGCCTACTCCGTCCAAGTGCTGAGTCAATTCCTTGCTAAACCAGCTGTCAGTCACCATCAAGCAGCAACAAGAGTGTTGAGATACCTCAAGGCCACACCAGGGCAAGGTCTGTTCTTCTCATCTTCTTCAGACCTACAACTAAAAGCCTTTTCAGATAGTGACTGGGCAGGTTGTATAGACACTCGCAAGAGTGTCACTGGCTTCGCTATCTTTCTTGGCAACTCTTTGATTTCCTGGAAATCAAAGAAACAGGTAACCATCAGCCGTTCTTCAGCAGAAGCAGAGTATCGCGCTCTTGCAACAACTACTTGTGAAATCCAATGGCTTCTCTATGCATTACAGGACCTACATATTCCTTATCAACAACCAGCCTTACTCTATACAGACAGCAAATCAGCACTCTCAATCGCCACAAATCCAGTCCAACATGAGAGGACAAAACACATTCAAATTGACTGCCATCTTGTTCGAGAAAAACTGCACCAAAATGTCATCAAGTTGTTCCACATTCCATCCAGACTTCAGCTTGCAGATATACTGACAAAACCCGTTGGATCCTTGCCTTTTCATCATACTCTTCGCAAGATGAACCTTCTTAACATACATGTTCATCTTGAGGGGGGGTGTTGGAGTATTGCTTCACACATTGACAGCATGGAGTTGAAAAGGAAAGAAGAATTAGCTCAAAGAAGATAGGAGTTAGTTATCCTAGTTGAATTAGTTAGCTTAGTTAGTTTCGGTTACTTCAATTGAGATAGTTAAAAATTGTTATTCCAATTGGTTAAATGTTAGTTATTGCAGTTCATATTTCAGTTAGCATGTAGTATAAAAAGGTAGTCCAATACTTGATGTAATCAATTTCGGATTCCCTCTATTTTTCAGTAAATAATAATTGATCTTCAAAGATCAGTTTCTGTAGTTCTCTGTCTTCCTCTTCTTCTGTTCTTTGTCTTCGAGATGAGTTTGATAATCAACACTTCCCTACAACACACCCAAGAAAAATTCGTCAATCCATAAACCTCTTCCAATGTGTGTTCGAGAGGAGTTTGGGAAGATTGTTGGATCTCATAACCTCATTCAAATCTTACAATCTGGGGAATAGGGATGTTCACTTGACCTTATCAAAGCAGCTTCTGGTGCCAAAAAGATTGCTTAAAATGTTACTAATGCAACCACAATGAATGATCAGGATAATACGCTTGTCGCTTGTCATTTCACTCCGTTTGATGCGCTCGGCTCCCTCACTTCAATTCTGGCATCAGCCTTCTTTTCCAGTATACATATGTTTTTCACTCCGTATAAACAAAAATATTACAACATATATAACGAGAACGGTAGATTTTTTGGGTTAAATCAGCTAAGAGTCTGATTGCTCGAATCAAGTTTCAGGTAATAAAATGGCAACTGTGTTTCCAGGTTAGACCAAAGCATTGGCTTCCATTAATTAGTACATTTGGTCATTCGAATGGGATTCGTCTCTTGATAATCGAGAGGTCAACCCACGTATGGATTGAGGCCACTTAAAGCCCACCTATGCAATAAACATGTCAATACATACCGAAAACAACATAGTTTTAAAATCTTATAGAATTAAACTTTTTGTACACTCTCTGTGTACAATAAATTGGACATTTCAAAATGTGTCAAAATCTGTGTCATTAATTGTTAAAAATATTATTAAAATTAATGTATAAATAGCTTTAACATCATAATAAAATCGAACATGATATATATTTAGCAAAATTGAATCTTATAACGTTGTTGTTTCAAAGAAAGAACAAAAAGTACTGTTTTTTTCAACTAGTCTAATCTTAGAACTGCAACATTTTGGGACAACCACTAACATCTCAAATTATTTAATTATCGCTAATTATGGGCGGTGATGATGTGAAAACCAAGAGCTAATCCCCTGCAGTAACAATTTCCTTCAATTATTGAAATTGGGGCTTTGGAGTGTTGCACAATTATATGCATGGAAGGTAAAAATACAACAAAAGGGTAAAATTGACCAAAAAGTACAATATCGTTGAGCTTGTCACAAGAATTTGCCAATGCAGAAGATCTGCTTCTCTTGACAATTGATTGATGATTTGAAGTTGGTTTGCTTTTAGAATGAAGTGCTGTTTTAATTATTATCACCTTTTTGTGATTTTCTTTTCTCAAGTCAAAAAGGTCTAAGATTGTATTGAAGAAAGAAGAACCGTACAAGTTTATGATATATTGGATACAAACTTAGACACCAAAATATGAGACAATAAAAAAAAAATTATATTTATCACATCGTTTTTCATTGATTCTCTTCTATTTTAAGTATTGTATATACCCTAGCAACATATTAACTAAGTACTTTTGAACGGATGGATAATAACCTGTCCCGTCCACTACTATGGATAAGATTTTAATTCACTTAATATCTAACAATGTGAACGGATGTGCAATGATATTTATCTCTAAGGTGCTTATAGCCTAGTATGTCGAAAATTCCATAGACTAGTCATAGCCTAGAGCACCTACGAATTTCAAATATTCAAAATAGGAAATAAAGTAATACTTATAGAGCTCTCTTTCCATGTGGGCTCAAGGTGTTACATCAAATTGAATGCAAGTATTTGTTTCTTAGTTTGTGGAGCCTATTTTTATAGTAAAAAAAATGGTGATACATAATTTAATAGCTATTTTAATTCATTTTCATCACAAAATGTCCAATTCATAGAAATTAGATTAATCATATATTTATTTAAATCGAATGTCATTATGACGTATTAATGATCAAGCAAAAAATAATCCTACATAATCGATCTCAAATTTATTGAGAATAAAAGTTAATTTATGATTATTCTTATGTACGTTGTTATCATATGACCATAAAATATGTGCAGGGAAAGGAATATATATAGGGCGTTGGCCCAACTTTTATAGTTTCATTGTTGGATTTATACATAGAATTCCTAGTTCAAAGTAAGGAAAAATAAAGAGAAAGGAATCTTTGTTTATGTCAATTAGCTAATTGTCTGTTTTTTAAATTGGCTTTGCTATTGTATTTTAATCTAACTAATGACAACATTTGCTTCTTTAATTGTATCGAAATACATCGATACATCCTAGGTGGACTTTTGTTTTTACTAATGATGTTTGTGGAAAATACTAGTTTTTGAACTGTTGTAGCAAGTAATTTAGACATAAAATTTAGAACTTAGTGCGTGGTTTGACATTCTAATCTCTGTCCTTTTGTTGTTTATATTTTTTTAGCCGGACTGCTTGAATGTAAGGTATGTGGATATACAACGAGCGCAAGTTTTTTAAAGAAGAATCTCGGAAGTCGGAAAGGATTTTTGGGTACGAAAATTTCTTGAGTAACGAAGTTATAGTCACATAACTTTATGCCTAACTTTATTGCTTAAGGTGTGCAAAAGCATGAAAAATAGCACAATTTAGGTCGAGGGATGTAAGAACAAAGAATAATGGATACATTGTCATTTTTTTTTTTGAATAAATCCTCACGTACCGGAAAGTGTTTCACAGGAATTTTACAGGTCACTCACTATGTGTGGACCCACCAAAAATTAAAAATGACAAAAAAGTAACCCACCCACCCCCCTATTGTCTGAGTCCTGTAATGTGTCTGGCATTCTCTTTCCTGTACGTGTAGCAGGATTGTTTTTTTTTATATATATTTTTGCAATTTATGAATATAAATGCAATGAAAAGTTGCCAATTTCTATTATCGTTTTGTCTAGATTAGTTTAAATGTGAAATTTCTTAAGACCATAAAGACAATAGGCTTGAAAATACCGTCAAAGTTAGCAATGTAACAATGGCCACTAGTAACCTATTACGTTTTCGCTCGTAGCGCTCACGTTTACTATTCTCATCAAGCACCATGCACACAAGCAGACATCGATCCTAAGACTCCACCAGCCAAATGGAAGAGCAATTGCAAGCATAACATTACATCTTATGCCTAAGCTCGTCAATCAGCATACTGAAATGTTTCTTGCCCATGCCCCGCTATCCTTTCTTGCTTCTAGTCTCGAGTTTTAAGCCAGTCGGGAAGGGCACAAAAAGCGGTTCACCTTTTTATGCCATATAATTGGTATATTGAACCACACTCGAGAATATTAAGGAAGAAAATATGGAATATTAGTCATGTTCAATACCCTATAACACATCAAACCCAAGATACAAATGGTTAATAACTTAAGACAAACAATGGCAAATTGACGAATACCTCGTTATATTGTTAGATTTTTTTCATTCATTAAAGAACTTGGTTTATTCACTTTTTCAACTTCTTCAGCATAACGCTGAACTGAAAACTTTCAGTAGAAAGTTGTGAAAATTTACGTCTTTTTCTCTGTTTTCTAGTGTTCGTTTTTCATTAATATGTTAAATACCACAAGTGAAGTTTCAATTGGAAACCTTGTAAGGCTTGGTATCCTTATCTTCAGTAAAAACCAGAATTAAATGAAAGAAACAATACCAACTCATTTGGTTCCATCAATGGTTTAAATCAAATAAGACCAATAACAGCTTCGATACATGAAATTATTCAACTTATAACACTTACATCCATTGATATAATATATATATATATAACACTGTACTTTGTATCTCAAAATCCCGTGCTAAAGAGCATGTTTAACATACACAGCTCGATTCATTTGCCTTTCGTTGTGTTAAAGAAAAATTAAAACCGGTTTGAGCAAGATTGAAAATTAACAGATTGGTGCATGCAAAGGGAAACAAGTTTTACATGAAATTATGGAGACAGCTTTATTGAAGGAGAGACTTAATATACTTTTTGATGTAAGAATCCAGCACATCAGTTGAATATAACAATTTTCAGCTATGATTCAATTAAAATATGTAGCTATGTTTTACTTCAGCAAAAAAATAATGGAAAATGGGATCAACCGTTTGTTCTCTTTCTTTTTTATAATTTTTATTCCTTGTGTATATGCACTCTACTAAACATATAGCTTCAACAGTGGAAATGTATCTGTTTATAACAATTATTTTGCTGGTAATGTTTCTATTGTTTAAAACACCATTACCGTTGGATATATCAACTGATAATTTGTGGATGTAATATTTCGTTAGTAAATACATTTGAAATTTAAGAATTAATTTTGTCGGTAAAACTATAGCCTATGCCAAGAGAAACTTTCCATCGTTAATTTTCCATCAATCCAGTCACATTTTTAACAGTGTGGGTGGGGTTTTTTTGTTTAGGGATATGAAAGGTTCTTATTAATTTATTGTTAACAAAGAGGGGCATTTCTCTATCACCTGTCTCTTATCACTACTATATATATATATCAATAAGCCAAAGAAGATTAAAATTCAAATGGTCATTTTGTGGCAGCCCAAGAACTCTCTTCATCCAGAAATTGGGGAGAATTCTCAGGCTTTTGTCCTCCTCCACCTCAACCAAAATTCCTAATTTCATGTTCACCAAAAACAAGAAAGAACGAGAGAGACGAAGAATTCGTTATCAAGTTTGAAATTTAAGCCGAAAAGGACAACCAATACTTTATTAAAGTTTTGTAGTTTATAGTCTTTATCTGATGTCAAATATTACAGGTGATGAGGGGAGTTTTTCCTCGGGAAATACCGGAGAAATTCAACAGCAACAAGATAAACAGCAAAACTCGATAGTTTCTAATGCTACTACGAATAGCAATGGCTCCAGCTCCCAGCAGCCGCCTACTAAGAAGAAACGAAACTTACCCGGAAATCCAGGCAATTTTAGCAACTCATAATTCTTATTGTGTATATGTTTTTATACTATCAATCTCTTTGTTTATTAATGAACTATACGGAGTAGCATAAAAGGGTTCATGTAGTCGACCTCAAAATTTATTGAGTTCTAAATTTATTTTATAACTATGGTCTGCATAAGAATGTTTGCAGAAGTGCATTTGTTCATAGAATAGAGTAGGGTTTGAGAACTTACCAGTTTTGTAGATTCAGTTTAAGAGATCTTTTGGATTAAAAAGAAATAAATTGTAAAGGGTCCAATAATTGAATTCAAAATTTCAATAATTGATCTACACTGTGCTTGATTGCACCTTTCTTTATCTTGTGAGATCACGGGATGTCTTATTCACTTAATTTATTCGTAAAGTCGTCTAATATTTTTTTTGTTTCAACACATATATGCTGGAGTTGTCTTGCAGGATGATCACTAACAATAATATGATTTTTTTGTCTTTATATTGTAAAGATCCGACAGCAGAAGTTATTGCACTGTCACCAACAACCCTTATGGCAACAAACAGATTTGTGTGTGAAATTTGTAACAAAGGATTCCAAAGGGATCAAAATCTTCAATTGCATAGAAGGGGTCATAATCTTCCTTGGAAATTAAGGCAAAGAACAAGTACCGAGATAAAAAAACGCGTTTATATATGCCCGGAGCCATCTTGTGTGCACCATAATCCTGCTCGAGCATTGGGAGACCTTACGGGAATCAAGAAACATTATAGCCGAAAACATGGAGAGAAGAAATGGAAATGCGATAAGTGCTCGAAGAAATACGCTGTGCAATCTGACTGGAAAGCTCACCAAAAAACTTGTGGAACGAGGGAGTACAAATGTGATTGTGGGACCATATTCTCTAGGTTCATATCTCACTACTTATGAATTGATCTACAATTTGTGCTGTTATTGTTCGACCATATGAAGTGTGATCATATCGTACAAGGCATCTTAAGACACCCTAATATTCCTGCCTATCTAGGATTTTGATCACCTTCGTCCTAATGAAAACTTGCTGCAGTGAGTGGATGTAGAGTTCATATAAAGGGTATAATCTATAACATAAATGTCATTCCGAAGTGATATATTAATCGACTAATAAGTCGAATTTAAGATCAAGAAGATGCGAAAATGAGTTTCGTTCTACAAGAATGGTGTGTGCCGAGGTGTGGAGTACCGAAACTTTTGTACATTTTTTTCCATATATTATCAGTATTAATTTGATGCATATATATATTTTGTGCATGCAGGAGGGACAGTTTTATAACACATAGAGCATTCTGTGATGCTCTGGCTGAAGAGAACAATAAAGTGAACCAATGCCTATTGAGTACAATGGGGCCTAATTTACAAGGCCAAATGCCTGAACTCATGTCAACTATGCCTATTAACAGCAACGCAAACACACCTATGGGGTTATCTGATTTCAACAATCCACTGAAATCACCTCCTCCAGATCTTGTCCCAATCCCATTCAAGCCCATGAACATTGGCGGTGGTATGTTTTCGAGCAATTCCAGCTCCCTCTTTGGTAGCCCGAGAAACATTCATTCTTCGTCATCAGGCCTTCAGCTAAGCTCGAGTTCTAGTCCCTCGGGTTATAACTACCATCAAGATGGAAAAAGCGGTCAGGGTCAGATTTCAGGCTCGGCCCACATGTCGGCAACAGCGTTATTGCAAAAGGCAGCCCAAATGGGTGCAACTGCAAGCAATAGTATCAACTCTCCAATGATGCAAAAGAGCCTTGTTAGTAGTATGACGGGTCCTGATCAAGTTTCGGGAACAAGGCCTTCGTCCAATGTGCACCAAGGCAACTCGTATGACAACTTCCAAATGCAAAACGAACAATCAGCTTTCGTAGGAATCAACGGAGGAGGATATTCTAGCCAGCTTATGCACAAGAGCCCGCAAGAGGTGTCTGACTTATTCGACTCCTCCAAGACTTGTGGCTCAGCCATGAGTGACATGATGATGTACGGTGGAATGCTGATGAATAACGAGCTAAATTCTGGATTCTTAAAGAATGCTATGGAACAAGAAGACAGTGAAAATTCCGGGCTTGTCCGGGGAAGAAATGTCATGGGGATGAATTCCTCCGGCCCGTCCAGGTTAGGAGGCAACGATGTGATGACAGTGGATTTCTTAGGCGTTGG
Organism: Fraxinus baroniana; assembly: GCA_903798355.1. NCBI lineage: Eukaryota > Viridiplantae > Streptophyta > Magnoliopsida > Lamiales > Oleaceae > Fraxinus > Fraxinus baroniana. The sequence goes on along the minus strand of CAIGRO010230649.1, from coordinate 1,626 downwards.
TGGATCGAGGCCTCAAAATATGCATGAACAGAGATTGGATTTGGAAGCTATAAACCAACAGAGAATGCAAGTAGTGAACCCTTTCCAACAGCTCTCTCATAGGGATTCTGCTATGGAAAAGCCCTTATGGGATGATGTGTGAGAGATTGCAATGTAGGAATAAAACAATGTCGGATGGTACAATGAGATGACATCTAATGAAATCTGACACGGTGTCTTAAATTCAACCTCAATGTTAGACACTGGATTTCATGTTGAATTTTAACTTGTCGGAGCGGTTGCAAGTGAAATGCCGCGCTCCAAACTCAGCAACATTTGTCAAAAGTCGCAGTATTTGATGTCGCTGACCTTTCACTCGAGTGGCAGTGACACCTTTACATCAAATCTTCTCTTGCTAGCATGTCGAGAGCAGCAGTCTAGCCGCTCGAGCTTGCTCGAGCGATAGACAAGTAATGGAGATACCATTTTTCAAGCTCGAGTAATAGACGAGCGATGGACATTTTTTCAGCTCGTATTTCCTCTTCTCTATCCAACTTTGGAAAGCAATTTTTCATTCATCTGGAATTGATTTTGAGATTTTAAATAAATCACGACGATGTACTCGACGAGTAGAACAAGCTAGTTTATTTATATTCATAATTTTACTATCGGATCAAGTACAAATATTTGATCGAAATTGGCATAAAAGTCACTTTTCCATACTCAATTTCATTCTCTAAACCAAATTCTGACGTAACTTAGCCTTCTATTTCTAATTCAATGAAAAACATTGATATAAGCCTGATTATTAAGTTGAAGAACGGCACTACATTTGCTTATTTCTTAAAAGTTCGCAATTTAACAACAAAGAAAGTCTCATTCTTAATTAGTGAAGGCAAATGAGTCCATCGGCTCAATTCAAAAAAAGCTAGGAGTTGAACTTGAAAGCCCAAGAGTGGCTAACTAAGAGGGGGGTGAATTGATTTTTAAAACTTTTTCGAATAATTAACTAAAGTCACATAAGTTAAAAACACGTTGATAAATTAATAATCGTAAGCTAGTTCAAGCAAGTAGATCATTCAAATAATAGGTGCTAATAAACGAAGACAAAAAATACAAGTAAGCAAATAAGTGAGACAATATAATTTGCATAAAAGCGTTGAGTAAAAAGAGATAGTGTAAACGATATAGTTATGGAGGTTTGATCTAATGCAATGCTCTACGTTCCCCATTATCAAACTCTCTGACACGAGCACTGATCCTTATACAATGTTGAGCTTTACGGGATCTCAACACGATCTACACTATTGAGCTTTACGGGGCCTCAATATGACCAACACGGTAACTTACAATAAGAAGCACTGATCATTATACAATGTTGATCTTTAAGGGACTTCAATACGACCGACAATTCAAATAAGTTTTGCAAATGAAATCTTCTCTTCTTAATGAATGATAAATTCAAAGTTGAATATAAGAAGAGAAGTAGGCTAACACTTTAATATATAGCAGTGAATGAAACTCAAGTGTTATGTTAGAAAAACTTTGATAACTATGATAATCAAAACTTAAATTCAATCAATCAAAGTGTTTCAATGAGTAGATGAAGAAATAAGTATAATGTAGGTTCAAAAATCTCTCTTTTAA
>CAIGRO010230638.1:0-18404 GCA_903798355.1 Fraxinus baroniana | reverse complement strand
ATAAGTTAGAAATATTGATTGTTCAACCAATTCATCATGTAATCAAATTGTGAAATAGGGGTTGAAAGGGAACTTTGCTTGATGATTCGGGATCCTAGTGCGCTTTTTCATACATTAATTTCATTCATATCTTTTGCATTGAAACGTCATTTTTGTATTTAAGTCGTAATTTTAGTTTAATTTACATGCTAGTTTTAGTTTAATCATAGAAACTGAAAAACGCATCTCACATTTAATAGATTCGGTTAAGATCGCAATAATAAAAATCAAGTTAAATCAATCGTCGTGGGAACGATACTCGAAATTCTAGAATTTTCACTTTATTACTTGTCAACGAACCGTGCATTTGCGGTGATTTAAATCCGAAATATATTTTCCTAAACAAGTATCAAATTTTCATGTTTGGTATTCTTTTTGTTACTTGCTTCATTTTCGGATTTGATATGTGATGGGGCTTACGTATTTGTTTGAGATATTATTGTGTTGTTTGTTTGTTGTTGGTTGAATTTTTTATGATAGCGGGTGCAAATGATTAAGAATCTTTTGAAGGATAAATTAATCTGAGGATTATGTAATTGGTATTGAGATCAAAATGAACATGATGGTGATAAGTTTGTAGAAATACTTTGGACTTTGGACATAAACAATGTATTTATTATTTGGATATTCAATTTTGAACACTCCATTGGTGTATAATTTGCAAAATATGAAACAACTAAAGAAATTTGGATCATTTGTCACGATTGTTTACACAGTCTAATTTTGTAACAAAATATCTATTGGAATATGGTACTCGGGCACTAGAGTAGAAAAATATGAAGAATATTATTTTGCAATGCCTAGCCTTCGGGATCCACTTCCTTCAATTGATTCTATTGTTAGTGAATTTTGGCAGAGGAAATATGTTTGAAGTCTTACTTGGGAAATGTTGTGGAGTCCGCCACATATAGGGTGGATAAAACCAATTTCGGTACAAATGGTAGCAAATATTGGAGGAAGAGAAAATCAATTTTGCTTCTTCTAGCAAATAAAGATTATGGACAACCATTATTATTGATAGAAAGGTGGAGATGTTTGACAAGGAAATGAAGTAAAATTCAAATTATCTTCTTCCAACCAATGAAGAAAAAATTATATCCAACAACAGTGAAGTTATGCGTTGGAGTGGATAATTTGCCTAATTAAGTTCACTAAAATATGAGAACTTAGCTGCAATTATAGGGCAAAATGGCAAGCACCAGCTGTATAAAATGAAGGAAGAAAAACTCAGATTTGCCATTTCTTTATCAAGTCAAAACTTTTGAATATTTTAACTAGATTTGTAGGCTGTTAACTCTCAATGTTTTCTTATAAATATGGTGGAGTTTTCATACTTAAGTGGCAATTTTGGAGAGCATCTACTAGAGATATTAGAGAGAAAATTGTGAGAGAACTATACTTTGTGTAGAAAGAAAAATAGAGAGAGTGAGTGACTCCAGTTAGTTCTTGATGTTATTGTGAGTCTTATAACTCCATTATTTGATATATAGTGGAAGTTGAAATGGACTACAGTCCCATGATTTTTTTTTTTAATTTATTTTACATTAAAAGATTTTTACTCATTAAAATCAGTATTTTTCTTATCGATTTACTTTCATATCTTTGACTTTGTCAACATCTCAGAGCCAGGTTCTAGATTAAGTTCTTGTGAATCAAAATGGATGAAAACTCAATTGGGATGATCAAATTTATTTTCTCAAATTATTCTATTTGGATGCATAAAATGCCGAATTTACTTTATTGCAAAGACCTGTTTCGACCAATCAATGACACAACAACGACAGAAAAGATTGCCAATGAAAAATGGGAGATATAGCATTTGATACAGTGGGTCAATCACAATATTTTTCATCATATCATTGAAGAAACCAAAGCAGATGCCATCTCGAAAAAGTTGAAGGCTATATATGAGAAGAACACATCCATGATAATTAGAAGGCTTGTGACGAAGTATAGGGAAAGGCTACTATGACTGAACATATATATTCCAAGTCAATCAATTGAATACCATGAAGATAAGGGCGGACCCAGCATTGAAGTTCAGTCCGGGTGGACGTTGATCGATCAACGTCGACAATCAGATATCGTAAGAGCGAGATTGTTTATTAATATTTAAAACTTAATATATATTATTATGTCAACAATAATATCAAACTCAGCAAGTGTCATAATGGTAAGGATTCCAATAATCTTTAAGGATAGTCACGAATTCGACTCCTCCCTCCCTATTGCCATTAATTTTGGTAAACATTGTAAAATGGTAAAAATTGGAGAACTAAAAATATATGAATTGCAAGCTAAGGAATCGAACCATAGACATCCCATATAAGAATTGCAAGCCCTAACCAACTCAACTGAATAAGCAATTTGAAAATTAAATGAAATAACAGTTATTTAAGTTATAAAATTTATCTATTGTAAAAAAAAAAAAAACAGTTCCCAATGAGTCCAGCACGAACGGTTGGGGGCTCATCGGCGGATCTACCCCTGCATGAAGATGAGATGCAGGCATTATTATTACTTATCTCGTTGCCAAATACTAGGATACACTAGTGATATCAGTGAGCAATTTGACACCAGACGAAAAGCTAACCATGGACATGGTTGAAGACAATCTCCTCAATGAAGAAGCCAGAAGAAAAGAAAGAGGATAATCTTCTTCTAAAGCTCTTGTTACTGAAGAACATGACTGGCATAAGAGAAGCAAAAGTAGAATGCTTCCACCAGTGGTGGATCTAGGATTGGAGGCCAGCTAGAATGGCCATTGACTGTTGACCGTTGAAGATTGACTGTCAACACAATTGTCGTAATAATGAGGTCGTTTATTAATACTTAATTAAATAATATTAAAAATTCTTCAATCTATATGTAAATACACTAAAAACAGTAGCGAGATTAAATGCATCACTAGAAGAATTAAGCTGTAACTTTTGTTTCAATTGAAAAAATCATTCCGTAATTTGTACGAAAATTAAATGCAACTCATAGATTAAATGTAAATTAAAATAAATTTTAAAATATCATCAAATTTCATTTTCAACACCAATTTATCAGTTATCACATATTAACAAATTCCTCAATTTGTCATTTATCACATATATCACGTCTTACAAATTCACAACTTCCCCAATTTTCATAAATAATAAATTATCACAATTCAAATAATAAATCTCCATTCAAATGATCAATACATATAAAATATCACTTCAACTTCAAGTTCTAAAATTAAGATCATACTATTTAAAATTTTTGAAAATGTGCGAATTCAAATGAAATGTCGTATGATAATTGATATGGCCCTGAATTTTGTTTCCTTTGCAATTCTTCATGGGGCACTTTTTTTTTTTTTTTTTTTAAAGCCTTACTAAAAAAAAAGGCACAAAATCTAAAAATAACATAAAAATGAGAAGGCCCAAATACACATTTATTCTTCCCAGCAAGGCTGTATTGCGTATGGATTGTAACTGCCGCATGTGAAGTCGACGGATCCAGCACGGGCGGTCGAGCCCCCTCACCGAGCGCTAGATCCACCACTTGCTTCCACAACAAAAGAGATGTTTCTAGTGGGAAATCTAAATCTAGAAAAAATATCAGGTGTTACCACTATAAAAAGTTTGGCTACAAGAAAAGTGATTGCAGAATTTACAAATGATAGCAAAGCAAAAGAAAGGTAGATGAACACACTAAAATAACGAGGTTCGACCTAAAGTACACCTAGAGGGGGGTGAATAGGTAATTAAGCGGAATTAAAACTGAATAATTAATTAGCAACAGTAATTATTAATTATCTCTAGATGGTTAATCAAACAGTCAAATTTCTCCTATGTTGAAATACTGCAGTTACATGAAAGCAATAAACAAACACAAGGAATAATCACGGAGAAACCCCATCTGGATAAAAACTCCGGGTACTTTACCAGTCAAGAATCCACTATAAATGAATTAGAACTTACAGTCCACCATACTCGACTACCACTAATACTTTCTGATCGACTTACTACAATTTATATAGCTCTCTTGGATTTCGTGCTCCTGCACCAGCTGCAGTTTTTAAAGCCCTCCTGGATTGCTCGCTCTTGCACGAACTCTCAACTTTACGAATTCGTCTATCTCATGTAGATCAATGAAGAACTCCGCATTCTCCAACAACTGGAACTCCAGTCACCTTTCCTTGATCTTCATCACTCGGACGGATGTGCAAGAAGTAGCAATTTGGAATTTGGATTATGAATTGATCTTTTCACCTCCAAGAACAAATCACAACACGAGGTTGAAAGCTTATTTGATAAAGATGATATGGAGAGTATGCGTTTTCTCAATGTTCGACTTTTAAAAAATTGTTCAGAAGCGTTCTGGTATTTATACTGTAGGTTAAGGAATGAATCAGCCAGATAAAAAGCCTTAAAAGTGCGAATTGAAATTTTTCGGATAACCCTATCGCTCGAGCGAAAGTTGGGCGACAGGCGAACGATGGTGTATTGCTCAAGCGAAGTCTTAGCAACATGCTAGCAATAATGTTTCTGTTTCTGCCGCTCGAGCCAAGTCATGGCAACAGTCTAGCAAAATTGCGGTACAATTTTTCCTTCTTTTCCATTCTCAATAATTGTAACTTACTCCTTGACTTTTACAACATATTAAATATAGTACATTTTGTTCACAGACCTGCCAATTACATTCAAAACCTAACAAGCTTCCCCTTTAGCATTCTGTAACAAAACTACAAATCTAAAGCCAAGGTAGTAAAACAAAATAGATTCAAAACACCTACTACTATCAAATCAACTATCTTGACTAACTGTGCTTTTTCTTTGTAAACCTATTTCCTAAAACAAACAACTCAATAACTAGTGTAAAAGCACATGAAACAGTAATATGAATAAACATAATTTAAACAATTGATCATTAGTTGTACCAGCTAAAAATTAGATACATTAAATCATACCAGCTAAATTAAGATGCAATATCAATGTAAACCAACATACTAAAGAAACATTGGCATTACTAAACATCAAAACTTAATTTAGCTGAAACAAAAAATTATATACTTTTTTATCAAAACTTTTTAAGTACATCAAAATATCTAATATTACTCTCCCTTTTTGTCATAAATAACAAGGGACAGAGAATTAACATACAATAACCCAAAAATGCAGTTGGCATGCATAAGTATAAGCAATGGACAGTAACCCTTCCCACATACGTAACTCAAGTTAACATGGACTAAATTGTATAAGTGACTCATATGTGTAAAATGTCACTAATCCGTTGGAAGTAGGACTTCAAACCCTAATTTTGTGAGAAATGACATGCTAAATATCACTACCAATAAGTTTATTCCCCTACTTATGAAAGTCAAATCATTTAAAGCACATTAGAACCTATACAGAAAAGCTCATTTTGTATGGAAATTTTCTTTTCTCTCCCTGAATTTGAGCCAAAAAAAAAAATCATCATTTTTTTTATTTCACATCTTTCAATATTCGAAACTCAGAATTATTTTTCTCATCTTAAGTCCATGATTTTCTTCATTAAGCGACTAAAATAACCCATGTTAACCCAAGTCAGTTGACCATAGGCACCAGATTATGAGAAACCCCACAGGCTTAGTTGCTCGAGTCAATGGGCTTTGAAGAAGAACATAAGATATTGAGCTTTTTACAACTGGGGATAAACTTGATGTTAGGTCTAATAAATAACGTCAATTCATGTTCAAAGTCACCTTACTAACATGTGATTGACATCCCAAATCTCACACACGCGATAGAGTCCCATTAACAATGTCATAGTGTATGCAGTGTAGATAGTACATGAATATGCCTATACTAAGTACTCCATAAATAACATAAGTCAGCAATGGAAACTATATTATAGCTCATCGATTAAACCTATGGTTAATAAAAAAAAAATCAAGTATATCGCATATTATGTTGTAAAAGAACACTTTCTCGCATTTTTATTTTCAAAGTTTTCATTTTTTTCATTTCTTATTTATTTTAAAGCATGAATGCACCAAGCACATAAAACAACAACAAACATAAAAAATAAATGTAAACAAATATAAAAAATGTATGAGTTTTCTACCTCGAAATTAAATAAACCAATATGATGTATACAAAAAAATTAATCTCACACAATGCTAAAGTACGAGCATGTACCAACGTACCTAATCAAAGATGTACACAAACACCAATAATCATCCTAAGAGATTCAAATCTCAGACCATCCAATAGTTTGGTAAATAGATCAGCTAATTGATTTTCTGTAGAGATGTGCTCAAGAGTTACAACACGGGTGTCTACAAGCTCTCGAATATAATGATCTCGTATATCAATATGTTTGGTTCAAGAGTGTTGAACAAAATTTTTGGAAATATTGATAGCACTAGTGTTATCACAAAACACAGTCATAGTTCTCTAGTCAATTTCATAATCACTCAACATTTGCTTCATCCAAAGCAATTGAGTAAATCAACTTTCTGTAGCTATATATTCAGCCTCTACGGTAGTTCTAAGCTACAAGATTAGTACCAAAATAAAAAAATCCTTCAGAAGTACGTTTGCTATCATCAGCATTTTCAGCCCAATCGACATCGGAATAGCCAGCAAGGTCAAGATTAGAGTCTCAGATAGTATATGATTCCATAATCTAAAGTTCCATTGATATATCTAATTATACGTCGTATGACGCTCAGGTAAAATTCCTTGGGATCAGCTTGAAAGCACGCACATACCCCAACACTGAGTAAAAAGTTTCATTAATCACCGAACTTTGAACTTTGTCACGTTGTGGTCACTCAACTTGGATATGCTTCTGATCGATCACCGAACTTATAGAAAGTTACCTCATTCCATCACCAAAATAGCCACCCATTTGGAAGGCATCCCAGGTGGCTTAGCGGAGTTTGGCATGGCAGTGACTATGCCATTTCCTTGGGCAAGTAAGAGTTTAATTTTCTAAAAATCCCCAATTTCCTTTAATTGAACGAATCATATCTTCCTTCCAAACGTATTCGAACCCTAATCTCCTAACCACCGTCGCAATTGCAGACATTGAGGTGGGTTCGAGCCTAGAAATTGAGATTTGAATGAGGAAAATTCTTGGATTGTCACTGAGATTCAAACAAATCCTGTCAATCATCCCAAACCAAATTCATCCCTTGAATGAAACTTAATCTTCCCCTCCCCATTGTGATTGCAGAAGTTGAGGTGGAATCCATTCGAGAAATTGAGGTCGGAAGGAGCAACAATATTGGATTACCACTTGAAGTAAACTGGAAATAGCTAGCTTGATTCTTACTGCATTTTCAGTTGATTTCACTTCTTTACAAGGTTCCAATTTTCAAACATGGAGGGAGATCAAGGAGGTAAAGCCCACCCTTGATTTGAAATATAATGTGTGTGTTGTCGGTAATGAGTTTACTAACTGGTAATTCTAGTTTGTGTGATTTTACAGTTCGTATGATTTTGCATAAATATGAAGCTAATTCTAGTTTGTGTGATTTTACGTAGCTGGTAGTTAAGTTATTATAGGTGATTCATGAACTGCAGGTAATTAATCTGATTGTTTTCATTTTGTTGACAGATTACGAGGAAGACCCTGATTTCGTTCATTCCAAGGTTGACATGGCTTCTGAGGATGATGATTTTATGTACGACCGCAATATGACAGATGGCCTCGAAATTGGTCCCGACATGAATGAGCAAGAAATGACGTAGTAGTGATGAGGGTAAGGGATGACGATGACGATGACTTGGAATATCCATCTTCTGAGGAGTTATTATTAGTTTGTTCATCGGACGAAGAAGTTGGTTATCGCTTTCCATAATTTTTGGCTGAGATAGAAATGAGGAATCCGCAATTTGATGTTGGCCAACTATTTTGATCAATGGAAGAGTTTCGGATTGTAGTAAGAACCTATGGTGCTCTCAATGGTTACAACGTGAGGTAAAAGTGTAATGATAGAAAACGAGCTTAAAGATTTTGCAAATTGGGGTGTAATTGGAGGATATGGGCCTCGAAGTTGAGTATGACGAAGATAGTGCAAGTGAAGTCTTACACGTCGGAGTACACATGCAGATGAAGCCAAAATAATAGACATTGCAACTATATCTTTTTGACAAATAGATATACTGAATAGTTCAAGGCAGACCTAGGATCAACAACCAACAAGATTTTTACAACCATAGGTTCATCTGCAAACCCAGTTTAGCTATTGTCCATTACAGCAAAGAAGGCTCTACCACAGTAAACAACCATACAATAATTCCTTTTTCTAATTCCATCGTACATATTAAGCACTGCCTATTAAACGAGTAGCAGTAATTTTCAAGGTACGCGGAATCACTAAGCATCAATATTACGATCTCTTTCCACACAGAAAAAACATTAGCAAATTGGTCGGCACCAAAACAGAGACCAAATAACAGAGCAATATAGATTCAATGAAGCTATTATTCAATGATTCTAGAAACGAACCCATTATTGAAATAATTGTATGAATAACAATACAATTAACCAGAAATTGAGAAATGTTTACCTTCAACGAAATCTATATTAGCTGATATGGTAGGTGATTGTGATTCAAGAAATCTACATCAAGATTCTTGATGACCTTTTTAGGGGGAATTGTTTCTTGGTCGTCCAGGTTGTATAAATGTGTAGCTCTATCATCCACAGAAAGGTATTGGTATTATAACAAGAAAGTATGTTGTTTATTGTGATAGTTAAAGTACCATCCACCTCTCCAAGAACTCAACATTTCATTCTAGATCCAATCATATTGACGTTAGACGCCATTGGATTCGTTATATAATTGAAGCTAAGCAGTCGAAATTAGAGAAAATTCATACTAGTGATAATGGATTGGATAAGTTGACGAAATATTTGCTTAAGGAGAAGCTCGAAGCCTCTCCGCAAATAGTGGATTTGGAATAACCCACCACATGAGGTGAAGTGAGAGATTTGTTGAGGGTCAACCATGTGTAGGGTGGACAAATTCAATTTTACTACAAATGTTAGCAAATATTCAAAGAAGAGAACCAATTTTATTGTTTCTAGCAAATGAAGATTATGGACAGCCATGATTGTTGACATAAAGGTGGAGATATTTGATAAGGAAATGAAGTAAAATTCAAATTTTCTTCGTCCAATCAATGAAGATAAAATTACATCCAATAATATTGAAGACATGTGCTGGGGTTAAGAATGTTAAAGGAGCTTCATCGGCTCGACCACTCGGCTTGCGGGCTATAGGGCTCTTCAAAGTACGATCCCGAGCACGAGCTTGGCTCGTGGGGTGGCAAACCACAAGCCTGCTTGTGGCCCCCCACTACAGTGACCATTTTGGCCACTTTTTTCCTTTTTTTACTTTATAAATACTCCAACCCATTTCAAAAAATCTTCACACACCAACAACAATTTTGACTCTCTTCCATACTCTACAATCTACTACGTTCTATCTTCAATTTCAATTATTCAATATCGATTATCACACTACAAATTTACAAGTACAATCTTATACTTTCTTTCCATACAATTTATTACTTACTAAACAAATTACGATACATACACAATTCACAAATGGATCCACAATCATTTGTGGAGGACTTGTTCGGTATTAGAGGCGAATCACCTATGATGTCGAAAAGTCATTTTCATAATGAATTTGTTGGTTTCAACGAAGTACCCATTCTCGAAAATATTTCAAATTTGGATGCTCACGAAAGTAATAATCTAATTCATTTGGATGACGTTGATGTTCTCGATACGAAACAAGAGGAATTAGATATTCTCGATGCAAGAGGGAAGCAAAAGGAGAAAAATACATGTGAAATGTTGGGATCACTTTAAATTGATTCCAACGCGTCATATTGTTGATGGAGTCGCAAAGTCTAAAGTAGTATTTAAATAATGTCAAACACGATTGGCATGGCAAATGGGCATTGGTACCACCCACCTCAAGCGGCACTTTAAAACATGTATGGCCAAACATGGGTTTGTTGGTACATCTCAAACAAAAGTGCAATTTGGTAGTCCAACCACAGGTTCTGCTTCTATGACACTTTGCACTTGGATGTATTTGGATGAGAAAGCTCGAACGAGAATGGTGAAATTCATTACTGGTGTTGAGTTATTTCTAGCAATGGCGAACAACCAACATTTCGTCTCCTACATGAAAAAATATCTTCAACCGAGGTATATTGGGGTAAGTAGAAACACTCTTCATTCCGATACAATAGAATATTTCCTTAATACAAATAAACAATGGATTACTGATTTCTAAAAATATGGAAGTGTTATATCTTTAACTTCGAATTTATGGGAAGGGAAATATAAAAGAGATTACATAGTTGCAACTGTACACTACATATACCCACTTTGGTGTATACATAAAAATTACTGTTTTTAAGATAATTGAGTTCCCTCACAATGCTAACTATATACTTAATGCTATTATGAGAACTATAAAGAATATCACTGCGAGAGTAAAATTCGTTCTTTTACATTTGGCAACGTTAATGTTAATAAGCTAGTTATTGATAAATTGTATAAGGTATTGCAGCCTGATTTTGGTGGTTATTTATTTCTTATATTCGTTGTGTGTGTCATATTTTTAAATTAATTGTACAAGATGATTTGAAACATAATAAGAATGAAATTCAAAGAATTATAGATGTACTGATATATATATCACAATTTCACCTAGTAGAAGACAAGCATTCGAGAAATTTTGTGTTGAATTTGGGTTAATGAATATGAAAACATTTGTTAGTGACGTATGACATAAATGGAACTCAACTTACTTATTATTGAATCATATGAAAGATTTGAACATTTAATAACTGAATTTTATAATAATATGCATATCAGAAACTATGATGACACTATTTTGGATGCATCTGATTAGTTGTTAGCATTTAAAATTTTATATATTTTGACAAAATTTTATGACTACAAATATTTTTATCTAGAGTGTACTATTTAACTAACTGTATGATGCTTGAACATCCTTATATAATTGCAAGAGCTTTTCATAAATACAAAAATGACCTCGCTTTTAGTGAAATTATATATTCTACGAACTAATGTTTAGAACATGTTGGAAAGACTTGCCTATTTTATTTCCTCTATCATGCATTATGGACTCCCAATACAATTTATCAGGTACTAAATATATAATTGATCAGATTTCAAAAGATTTAACTTTTAATACACGTAACACTTGTAGAAATTTAAAACAAACATTATGTGAACCTACTCTTTCCACTAATATTGAAGAAGAAAAAACTAAAACATTAAATTTATTTGAAGGCATTAATACGTATAGATATGACGCTATAGGTTATTCTAATAATAGTAAGTCTATCGCATGTAATCAAACATCGAACGCAAGTCAAATGCATTACCTGATTACTTTAATGCCATGAAGAGGTACTTAGATTTTTTTTGTCCTGATATGTCTCTGTTTTTGTAACTGGTCCGAGATTTATTTGTTTTATCATGTACAATATTTTAGAAGCTTTTTATATGACTTTGTTTGTTCTCCCCTCACCAATTCTAATGCTTTCTCCTTAAATCTTTGAGCTTTCTCGTAACTCATCAATGCTCTATATGTATTCATCAAGTCCCTTATAGTATATGCAGGTGTGTATGCTGTTTTTGTTGAAATATACTTGTACTTGATGAATTTTCTACTATTAAGCTTGTTGCTTGACGATAATCTTCCAATATGATGTTATTTAAGCATGTATGATCATTTTTTATATACCTTACCTTGAACATATATGTTCGTCTAAGTCTTGAAGCCCAAAAGTGATATGTACCTATCATCTATACACTGCAGCACATATTCTTTCTTGTCTGGCTTACTTACCTTGAACTGAAAGTTATTGTGTATCGCATATACTGAAAAACTTCTCTTAACCAATGTCTTGATACTAAACACTTTATCCTTTTCAATTCCATCCATAGTGACAACTCAAATAATTTGACTTCTTCCTTTATTCATCATTTCTTAAACAATTCAATGCAATCTTTTTAGCATCATTTAAATACCAAAACTTGACCCGAACATGAGAGGACCTCCCTAGACCTAAAAATTCATAGATTCAACATATTTTGGAGGCAAAGAATGAGGTTAGATCATCAACATCAAACGAATTGTGCAGAATCGACATATAGACCACTTTTTTTCATCATGTGACATTTTTTCTATAAATTCGTGTATAATTTAATTATTAGGATGATTAGGTAAGTTTTTACTTTGTATTGTATAAATGATTAACCATATTGTTTGTTTAATTTAATTCAAGACGATTAGTTTAGTTTTTCTTAATTAGTTATGTATTCCCATTGAACTATTTGATTGTTTGATCACCAATTACATTGTAAGTTACTTGTTGTCGTCTAGGAATACTCACAATAAGTTTAAAATGTGGCAAAATTAACACATAGATAATATGTATTAAGAATAATATCTATGGCACGTGCAATCATGTGTGATAAATCCTATTAATCAATAAATGTTTTTCATATGAATTCGGACTAAGAATAAAAGTGGATTATCGATTGTCTGGAATGCATGAATTTACTATATTACGAATTAAAAATTGAATTATAAGGAAATAGAGGGATTCAAGATTCCAATACAAACATTAACAAGATAAATATTTTATTTGCTCTCTTAATTTATGATTAGTATAGAAAACAAACAAACTATCTCTTTTGATATTACATGACTTCAAATTTGATAAAAGCTATTAAACTAGATATTAGATTTTATTTCTCGATGGAACGATAAACTCGAAACTCTCTGATTTCTATTACTTGTACAACGATCACATACACTTGCAAAGTGATGAGCACATACATGCCTTTATCATATTGTGTGAAGTGATGAGCTATGAGGGAATGTTCCAAGATGCATTTCGAATGCTTTTATTTCCTCACACTTTGAAGGAGGCCATAAAAGCATGGATGTTATCTCAACCTCCTAGGAACGTATAGTCATGGAGGGATATGGTTTAGAAATTTACCATGAAGTTCTTCCCACCAACTCGAGTTCATCACTTTCAAAATGAAACAAACACATTTAAAAGGAAGGACCTTGAGAGCTACCTGGAAGCATAAGAATGGTACAAGAGTTTGTATAGGAACTGTTATAATCTAGACATTCCTAAGCAAGCTCCAGTGTACATCTTCCACTACGGTATACATCAAGAGTATAAAAGCATGGTAGATGCTTCAGGGGGAAGATCAATAATGACTATGGGCGTTAATGATGCTTATGAACTGTATGAGATAATAATAGAAAATAAATCAATGTTGTCTAGCGACAAGAAAGTCCGGAGGAAAAAAATTGGTATACATAACATGGACACAATAATAGTAGGTGCAGCACATATAGAGGCAATAACGAGAAAGCTGGAGACTTTGACATATTCCATAAATATGGTACAAACTCTAGCTCCGGTGTGCTCAGGTTGTAGGACAGATCACATCATTGAAAGCTTTCTTTTGGCTTCTACTTAAATGGGTCAGCTAACAGAGTTTAGTTATGCATAAAACTTTTGGAGACAATAGAACTACCTCAACAATTACCATCCAGACTGGAACAAGCAGCCAAGCTCCTCATGGTCTAATAATCAAGGGCAAAATTATCATAGTAGACCACCAGAGTTCCAACATCAGCAGCACCAACATTAACAAGAGCAAAGGTATCGCTAAAAGATTTGCTATCTCGGTACATCACAAGGACTGAGGCCAATTTTCAGAATCAGCAGATTCTATTAATAATTTGAAATAGCTGGTGGGATGAATAGCAGCTGTTGAGCTAACAAACCACAAGGTACCTTATCTAGCAACATATAAAAAATCCATGAGAGCGGGTACTAGCAGTTGAGGCAGTAAGTTCTAAATCTAAAGAGTTACCATCATTTACCCTCGCCACTTAAGTTCAAGCCATCACCACTAGAAGTGAGGTTTAGCTACTAAAATTAATACAAGAAGGAACGAGATTGAGCGTACTCAGGTATCTACAAAGGACAATGAACAAGTGAAGTATTCTGAAGAATCAACGGAGAAGGATCAGGAAACACCTTCGGATAATCTACAGATTGAGGTAACAGTTCATATCAAAGCATTGGCACAACCAGTCTCATTTTCTCAAAGGTTGAAAAATACCAAGCTGGAGAAGCGGCTCACGAAGTTTTTGGAAGTCCTCGAAAAGCTACATGTCAACGTCCCTTTCATTGTCGTGATCCTTCAAATTTCAAACTACTCAAGTTCTTGAAGGAGATGTTGACTAAGAAGAGGAAGTTATCCGAGCATGAAACAATAGCTTTTGCTGAATAGTACAGTGCGATCATTTAGCGTAGGATCCCTACCAAGCTAAAAGATCCAGGGAGTTTTACTCTACCTTGTTCCATAGAAAATTTACATGATATAAATTATTTAACTGATTTAGGAGTGAGTATTAATTTAATTCCCTTAGTTCTTTACAGAAAATTGAGATTAAAATATCCTAAGGCAATATCTAGCGAACTGGTCACTAAAGTACTCCTACAGAATAGTTGAAAACGTGCTTATCAAGGCGAGAGAGTTTATTTTTTCAGTTGATTTCATCATCCTAGAGATAGACGAGGCATATTAGATGCCAATAATCGTAGGAAGGCCATTCTTCTCTACAAGCCAAGCCTTACATATTTTAATACTAATGAGATAGTCCTGAGAATGGAGGATAAGCAACAGAACTTCACTATAGAAAACCCACTCAAGCGGCCCTTTTTAAATTGAGGATTGCCAAAGGGCAGACCATTAGGAGAGCTACAAGGGCAGGCCAGATGAAAGTGGAATTGTGGGTAGGGACAACAATGGAAACTTGATTATATAGAGGATGAAAGATGAAAGAATGCAGTACAATCAGTACATAAAGCGTAGGGCTGAAAATTCCCTTTTCTAGCCGCCATAAGAGCCTAGAAATAACAAGAATCAAGCTAAGGATTTTAAACAAGCACTTGTTGGAAGGTAACCCAACACTTCTATCCCTTTTATTTATTATGTTTTCTATTCATAGGATAATTTAGATTAGTTATTAGTTGTAGTTATGGAATCATCATCCTCCTGTTTCCCCTTAGGTCTTGTAGAAATTTGTTGGTTTATTAGATGTTTTAACTAAGTAACACTCGTTCTAGTTTTTTTAGCCTTAGTGCTTTATTTGACCGCTTTGTGCATAAATATGACATCACGGAAACACTTAAACCAACATTGATCAAGAAGACAATGGGAGCAATATGACACATTAGCCATTGAATTTCACGCCATATCAGGGATGTACTTTTCTTCCCCACCATTTTATATGGGAACTTAGGATTTAAGACATTGAGTACAATATTTAGTTTAAGTTTGGGGGTAGAAAGCATGAGTTTTATTTTATTTTGTGTGTTTTTGTATGTGTTTTATTGGTTTAGATATTAGAAAAAGTATAAAACAAAAAATTGAAAATTTTGAAAAAATTCCAAAAATATTATGACTGGCAATACAGAATATATTGAATTATAAATCGATTTATAAATGGTGAATAGGTTGCAAGTTTAGGTTAACTTTTGTTTTTCTATGTGAAGTTTGATATATATATTAAGCACATGGATTAAGTTAAGTGTTGTGTAGGAATGATTTTATTTCATAATTGGATGGACCATAGATGCTAAACCCAAAACCAGTATATTTTACATTCTTAGACCAAATTTAGAATATTTTGAAGGATTTCACTATTGTATAAAGATATTGAAATGAATGGGGATTCGATGTCCGAAATTAAAAATCTTGTATGGATTGTCTAAGGTCAATATGATGAAATTTGGCGAAAGCCTTAAACTGGAGGTTGGTTTACTTAAATATTTAAATATGTGTTTAATGAGGGATATTGCACTAATCAAGGTATAAAAAATATTAATTTAAAAATTTCTCTTTGTAATCCTTATGAATCGAGTTATTAAACCTATAAGAGTGTTAAAACATGTTGCCCTAAAGTCAACTGACTTGAGAGTTATCGGCCTAAAACTTGTTACATGGGTCATTTAGAAAACTTAATGAAAATAATGTTGCAAATAAAAAAGTGTTGAAAAAAAAAAAAGAAAATTGAGAAAAAGTATTGAAAATCAAAAAAAATAGGTACATGAAACAGAAGATGCACCAAATGCCTTAGTTAAGTTACAAACACTTAATTAGGGAAATTCGACTTTTGAGAAGGAATTATTAGCCTAATTAAGTCCTAGAGATTGAAACAAACAAATTTTCTATAGAATCATTTTTTATGGACACGTTGAACTGCAATTAGTGAGATTTACCTAAACTACAGGTGTAAGGATAATATAAAATTCAACTTTAGATCACACACTTGAAAATAGCGAAAAGAACAAACTTGGAGTGTGTGAATCTCACAAGTATAAGAATATATTTGACTATTAAGGGTCAAGAATGGAACAACTTGTGAATTCATGATGATGTGCTTAATTCTTTTGACACACACGTCGACTTGCATTGAAAAAATAGATTTTGATTTCTGTATTGTGATCTTAAAGCTATGTTTAAATTTAATGTCATGAATTCTGAGATAAAATGTCAGGTTAGTTAGTTAGATATTTTCGCATGTTTGTGTGTTTGTTCTATAGCTGGGTTTTAGTTTTGTTTGAGGAAAAACAAAGATTCAAGTTCGAAGGTTTGATAAGTGTAGTTTCTACATTTATTCAGGATCCTAAATGATAATATTTTGTTATTCATTGGTCGAATTAGTGTATAATTTGTTATTTATTGCTTTTATTAGGAAAAACTCATGTTTGGATGAAGAGTTGGAAGAAAGAATGGAAAAGGCTTAAATGAATGAAATTCAAGTTCGGGGACTAAAGTGCAAATACTCAAACGTTATGACGGACCTCACGATGACAACTCGAGAGTACTTGGTGTTGGCATAGTAAACTCTCAAATTGGAAAATGATATCTAAATAATAATTGTATCCATTTGAGTTAGCTTTCCAACGCACTTTGAATCGTCTTAATCGGATATCGCGAAAGAAAGTTATGAAAAAAATACTGAATAATGCTCGGGACAAGCCTAGACGCGGACCTAAGCCTATAGATGAGGTGCACCTCCTCCTAATCTGAGACGCCTGAGGCTGCCTAAATGGTTCATACGAGCGCCCTAATTTGTACTATGAGGGCCTTCATATAAAACGGGAAAAATCTTATTTTTCTTATTTTTGTTTTGGTAACAATTCAATGCAGTTTTTTGGTATTCTTTAAATACCAAAACTCGACCAGAATGTGAGAGGACCTCCCCAGACCTAATAATTCATAGATTCAACATAATTTGGAGGTGAAGAACGAGGTGAGATCATCAACATGAGGGGAATTGTGCAAAATTCTTGAAGATTATCCATCCGAAATCAAGATTTCATTCCCATATTTCTTCAATCCTGGTGATATTTTTCTATAAATTCATGTATAATTTAATTATTAGGATGATTAGCTAAGTTTTTCCTTTGTATGGGATGAATGATGAACTCTATTATTTGTTTATTTTAATTCAAAACAATTAGTTTATTATTTCTTGATTTTTTTTCTTTATTGGTTATGTATTCGCATTGAACTATTTGATTGCTTGATCGCCAATTAAATAGTAAATTTCTTGTTGTAGTGTAAAAATACTCACAATAAGTTTATAACGTGGTAAAGTCATCACATGGAAAATAGGTATTATAAATTATATCTATGGCATGTGCAATCATATGTAATGAACCATGTGAATCAATACATGTTTTTCATATAAATTCGGAGTAGGAATATGATTGTGTCATGTTAAACATAGGTTTAATATATATTGAAAAAGAATATTGAATAAGAATAGATTATTGATTGTCTTGAAAACATGAATTTACTAGATTATGAATTAATAATTGAATTATAAGGCAATAGGGGGAACCAAGATTTCAATACAAACGAATCACATACTACAATGTCAATTTTTCACATTCTCATTTTTATAAATACCTACATTATTTGAATCGATTCAAAGTTAATTTTTCATATATATTAACATAATATCAACAATGTTATTTTTCAACTATTTTTCCAGTCACAATATCAAAATCATACAAAATGAACGATTATAAATGCCAGTTATTTACATTATAAGATTCTAAACTAAATCTAATCTCGAAATTGACACGAAAGTGACAGGAATGATATACTAAGATGCTTAGGCTTTTCAAGTAGAAGTTTATTTAGCTCGAAATTGCTCAATACAACCGTAGTTTTCACAATTTATGCAAAGACAACATTAAACATCTTAAAATGGCAAATTTGGAGAA
>CAIGRO010230626.1:0-11236 GCA_903798355.1 Fraxinus baroniana | reverse complement strand
AAAAAAAAACTTAGAATGGCTTAGACAGCTAAAATCATTTGATCTAAGTTTTCAGCTACTTATGGCAAACTTCCGCAAGTGTTTTGTAATTATACTGAAAACATGTTCCACCCAATCTGAAAGAAAATATATGAACTTCTAAAATTTGAAACAGAATATATTAATCCTATTAACACATTTTATTATTTTTTATTCTTGTCTTACAAACAATAGGGACCATCGAAACTTCCAGAAAGTGACAACTCAATTCTATAGCATCTATGCAAATAAATCAAATACCATAATGTGTTGCGAGTCATAGATGTATCACGAAATTAACATTAGTTTTGTTCTCATTCTCCTATGCAGTAACAACAAATACAAAAATGACTTGTTCAAATCTGTATTGCAGTAAATTCAAGTAATGACAATTTGTAACCATTGAAGCAAGAGTTCAGCAAAAGAACCATTTTTTTTGTTCTCAATGCACTTGTTGATACGGGTGTGTGTAAGCCTGCATTAAACAAACTCATCGTCAAAGAAATACTGGCAGAACACTTTGCACAAAGTTGCAGGCATCAATAATGCATATTGAATAACACAATATAGTTGTAGTTAGCAACCATCACGCCTCAAAAAGTGAAACGGATGAAATTATTGTTAAAGCCATAATCAGCACATTCCAATATGGGCTCATAACACAACTTTTCGCATAAACAATGGTAGCCTAAAACTGAATGAACTAATGTTTAATAGAGTTAACAATCAGAATAGCCTTGACCAAGCTGGTTAAAAATCTAATCTTGTTCCTTTGCATTCAATTCATCTAATCTATAGTACTAATTACAGATGCATGGAAAGAGAAAATGTGAAAACATAAGATAAGATAACAAGTCTGACTATAAGTGTGTGTTTAAAAACACCTAAGATAACAAATATGACTATAATTGTATCCTTGAAAACACAGTAAAGAATTTTGACTTCCTGACTTTTATTCACATTTGAGACTATGTTAATAAATAGGAGGGAAAATAAAAAGAAATTAAGAATGGTGAAATAATATATACCAACCCAGCTAATCTAATTACTACATGAAGACAACTTAATCAAAAGGCAGAAACAATCTATAGTTAAATTAAAGCTTTTAATATCCTCAGCTTGTTTCTTGAGTTTAAAGATGGTAAGATGCATATTATCACCAAATATAACAGGATATGCGTACACCATAGGGAAACCTTATTTGCAGACTGATGAATACCTTTGGATACTATATTGGTCTCCATTCTTTAGTCGACTGTATTGCCTTGATGCACAACCTAATTAAAAAATAAAAATTGTCCTTATGCAGCACCTGTATCTTCAGTAGATTTCTTATAATCTGGCTTCAGCTGATAAGTTCCTTGGTTGGTTCCTCTTAGTACACAGACCTTATTCAATATCTCTTTCAAAAATTGCTGCAATAGAACATGCATAAATATTAGGTTTATAAGGTTCAGAAATAGGTTCAGAAATTAAAGAATTAACGACCGCAGTAATGTATTTTCTCGTGCAAGAATATTCTCACCTCCATCCCAAGGAGTGTCATCTGGGCTGCAATTAAAAAAAAAAAGGCAACCAGTAAAAATCAAAACTTCAACCATCACCAGTGATAAATAATAAAATGAACACCATATTTTGCTTTGGATTACATTTATGTATATGGAAAAAAGTATTTGAAGGAGTATTAGCTACAAAATCCCACATCATGATGCATACAGATTTAAAACTCTACTATTTAAAAAACATATTATTTATGCTTGGACAAACACGACCCAATATTGTTTTTGGGTATTTACATGTCGGAGTCGTACATAAACAAACCCACAAATTACATCAATGACAAACATGGTCATACATAAACCCATTCAAATGAATCGATGTTCAGTGTTTGTTAATCCTCGACCCCAGGTATCAAAATTCAAACAAATTACAGCCAGAAATGGGCAATGCTTTTTATGGGACATTTGTAAACATACACAGAATTTTCGAAGCATGGGCAAGCAAGATTCAAGTTGAGATCATCCAAGTTGGCATCCGTGAACTGCAATATTAATATATCAGCGAACTTTTAAAGAAATACATTATCTATCAAAAAAGTGGATTTGCTTGCTTTTTCTGCATGGATTACTTTCCACTTGATATGTGAAGTAAGTTAAAAAATGTGCAATCAACAGGTAGATAAAATAAATCAAATTATTGCACAAATTATTATAGTTTTACATTCATAAAGTTATCAGAGAAGTGTGAAATATGCTAAACATTGCCCATGCAGAATCAAACATGATACACTCCTTTCCATGCATAGAAATTCAATATCCAAGTATTTGTTACAACAAACTGATTAAACAATTGCCTACTTTTAAAATCATGTCATCCAATTACTAAGCTATTAGGTTTGTAGTACCCAAAAAAAACAAATAATATAGACTTTCATGTTAAGATAACTAAATATCCATTTCAGATTCTACACATGGCAGTAGATAAATCCTGAAAAACATATTAAAAGACTGCCACAAGAAACAGAGATTTACCAAGTATATCTGACAAGAACATGTTTTGGCCATAGCTGCTGATCCCAAAACTGTTTATGAATGTCAGGATGAATCTCCAAATCTGTTCAACACAAGTATAGATTAGCCTGTGGCTGTAACACAATTTGCTTGGATGCAAGCCTCATCCAAAAGAAAGAACAAAAAATAGATCAAATCATCTTCAGCAACTAATAGCCCTATTTGAGCTCCATTTTTTAAAAACTCATTTCCCCCAAATTTAGGGAAAAAAACCCCTTTGCCCACTCTATCTTTTTTCTCCAGAATGTCTCACCAGTACCATAGTAATTACTTTTCTTTCAAAGTGCTCTTGTTCATGTTAAAAATGATATTGTTATTGATACTTCAAAATCCCCTAGGAAGCCATCAACCATGCTTATAAAGCAACTGACAGAACAAGATCTCATTGGTAATTACTGTTATAATCTCAAAGTCAATTCCAACGCCAAGTGGCTGAATCACTCTGTCCATTCTTGTAAATTTAAGTACTTGCCACTTTCATATTCATCTAAGCTGGTATCATTATTAGTAATTCAACACCAACGTGAAGGAGGAACATCGAACATTGAATAAAGGCAAATATTATACCTTCGAAGGCTATCAACTGATTGAATGCCATCTTCCAGTTCCTCTTCCTCAATATGTTCTTCCTCTTCCTCTTCTTCCCAATGCTTTGTCTTATCAAATGGTTCCCCCTGAAAATCAGCTCGATATGATGAAGTTGGATAAGTTAAATTTTAAGCACAAAAGCAGACATATGAATTGGATTATCATCAGCGGGAGAAAAAGTCTCTATCTGAAAGCTTATCATTGTTAGTCTTTTTGGATGACACTCTTTAATTTTATATTCTTGAAGATCAATTAGTGTAGCATACGTTTCTTCAATTGATAAATATCGAAGATTACTTGAAGTTATGTTGGAGCAAAGAGCAAAAAGTAGTTTTGAGTTTGGATTAAAACAGAAACTGACACAATCCAATTCATGCCCACCCCTACTCCTAGTAGAGTTAGATGATCGAATATCTCATCCATTTTAGAGTTTTAAGTAATATTAGAATATGAAAAAAAAAGTTCTAGTGGTATTCTACCTCATCGAAGACTCGAAGTTGAATAAGTTTGAAATGGAAATAGAGTTACTAAAATATGTCTTTTAAGGTAGAAAAAGAGATAAACGTAAAAATTCGAGGTGACACGAAATTGTCACGTGCAACAATTAAACTCGAGGGGGACACCTTGGGAAACTCTCTAGATGACCAAAAACAATCTCGAACATTGTTTTTCGAGATTGATCAAAAATTGACCATATCAATAATGTTATTCCACTACCGACTCAATCTGGTAATTACGTATACTGCGGGCAGACAGACTTCATTCAACGTACTATGCTTT
Source organism: Fraxinus baroniana (assembly GCA_903798355.1). NCBI lineage: Eukaryota > Viridiplantae > Streptophyta > Magnoliopsida > Lamiales > Oleaceae > Fraxinus > Fraxinus baroniana. The sequence continues at coordinate 7,280 of CAIGRO010230626.1, read as the reverse complement.
TACCATTCCATTGATAAAGCATAGAATAGAAGTTTGGGATGTGGAATTTGTGCAAACAAAGTGATCCTGTAGGTATAATTCCATCAGCTAAGATGCTACCGGGAGTAGCAAATGTGGTAAAACTGATGATGCTGGGGTGGCCATTCAAGACCAATTCGAAATGGCTGTAGCAGCAAAAGCCCAAAATGTTTGACAAACATTATTTTCACCAAAAAGAGAAAAAGCAGGAGGATTTACACAGTAAAATCTTCACCAAAGAGACTGAATATGACACTAACAAATTTAACCAGAATCAATTATAAGCTAATTTGGAATTTAGCAACCGCCATATTAATCAGATTAACTGAAATTGATTTCTTTTTTTCATACTAATTCCCAAAAGAAATAACAGAAGACAAGAAGAAGAAAAGCGTAGCCCCACATTTTCTTCATATAACTACACCCAATCTTTCACTCATCATCCTCATCGTCATCTTCATCATCATCCTCCTGCAATTGAAGAATACCAAAAGGAGAAGAAAATGTAAGTACATAAATATTTTAACTGGAAAACTGGACTTGACTAATACGATATTAAAAAAGAAAAAGTAACTACTATCGCAACCAATCAAATCATATCCATCCTAGGATACCAGACCAAAAAACAACTTTATTACAACAGAACATTAGAACTACACACAACTTTGACAAATCAACAAGTACCAGCTGAGGAAAACAATTATACTACAGTACAATATCTTAATCAAGAATGTAAATAAGTAAAAAAGCAATTTGTTTTTCTTCCTTGATCCTTGATACATAACAAATCTTATTGAATTCTTTGTTAAGAGCAGGATAAATTGGATAAAAGTACAAGAGCACATTTGAATAAGTTTAGAATTAAGTGAACATTAATTCACTAACATTTTATTTTCAAACTGTCACAAGAAATTAGTTTCTAAAATTTAATTAAACAAGATCACAAGCTTTTAACATAATGAACTTATTCAGTTTTGGCAAATAAAAAAACTCATCTTTTGAAGATTTCTGGCTAAACATGCACTAATTGATTAAACAAAGAATGAATAAACTTAAATAGTGTACAAACCTCTCCGCTTCCTTCTTCATCCTCCTCATCGTTCACTTCAGAATTTGACTTCTCCGATTCTTCTTCAGCAGGTCCTTCAGCCTGTTTGAAATGTAAGCGTTAATAGTTTTTAATATAAACTCTTTGATTTTAGTTTTGAGAGGAAACTTAAAGAAAATTACCAGTTTTTTGTTGTAAGCCCGAAGTTAATCTACCTTCCTTTTCTCTGCCTTTGCTACATAAGGAGCTTTCTCCTGAAATTAATATACAGAAATTTAGGACAAATACATACACAAATTTAGAATTAAGAAAAGAACAAATAAAAGCGAAACCGTAACCTGAGCCGACTTGTAAGCCGAGAGAGTGTTCTCTGCGGTTTCTTTCCTCTCACCTCCAGTCTTAAACTCCTCCAAGTAGCGATGATAATCTCCCTTCATCTTCAGGTAAAACACCTTAGAGTCCGCTGGATGCGGATCCTATGAGCTTTGTGTCGAGGAGTTTCAAAATCCCTTCGCAGGTGGACGAGAGGTCAGATTCGATCTTAGATCTATACCCATGATTTATTGCAAAAAAACAGAGAACGATGAGGGGAAAAAAGGAACGATAATGGGAAGAGATCGACTGTGCAAAGCCTGAAGAAAGAAAGAAAGAGGAGCTGAAATTGAAGCCAAGAAAGAAAGAAAGAGGAGCTGAAATTGGTAAAGGTGATGGAGGACGAGAAAGTAGAAAGTGTTGGAAGTAATATTTTATGACAGTTATGACAAATGACAAGACAATGCGTTCCAAACAAACTGGCTTGAACTCGGCTTGGACGGCTCAACCNGGAGCTGAAATTGGTAAAGGTGATGGAGGACGAGAAAGTAGAAAGTGTTGGAAGTAATATTTTATGACAGTTATGACAAATGACAAGACAATGCATTACAAACTGGCTTGAACTCAGCTTGGACGGCTCAACCGGCTTGTGGGTGGCCAAACGGCCTAAACGGCTTATGAACAGTAGGAGAAAAACTCACTCTTATAATGATGTAGGATAACGGAGCTGATTATTAAATCATTGTTCTATCGAGTGTCAAGTGTTAAAATTTTGTAAATGTTTGACAAAGTTTATAAGTTGATCATCTTTTTATCCGTTCATTTCGATATACTATTTTTACCCACTTATTATATGCTTATTTCATAAAATTCAAAATGAAAATATTGTCTCGTCAACATATAATTTGCAGATAAATTCTTTAAAAACTTTGGTCGAAAACCAAATTATTTAACGTATATATGCGTTACACATATATTTACTTAAAAATTAAACAATCATGGTAAAATTTTCCGATGTTTCCGTATTGGAGGAGAATAAGGAGGGCAAACTGCCAGACACGATTCTTTAGAAAAATGGCATTCTTCATAATGAGGGCCAGGCCGAAGACAACAGTAGCATCTTCCATAGTCACACTCATTCTTCTTGCAAAAATCAAGATATATTTTTTCCTCCATTAACTCACTTTGACTTACATTCGAAGGTGTTATTATCTCTGTGTCTCCCTGCTCAATTGCGTTCTTGTTCATGTGACCTATTTAAATCAAAATTAAGAAATTAGAACAAAATATACAGACAAGAAATTAATAATGAACATTTGAACCATCATATATTGTTACATATCTGATAGGTCAAACTCGATAGCAATAAACAAAATTCTAAGCATAAAAGATGTTAAAATCTTATTCGTTATTAAGATTTAGAGAGAGAGTATTATATCGATACATTAGAATTTTTACAATCTTCATGCTATCATTTTTGCATGTTCCTCTTAAATCACATTCTTGTTCTTGTTACCTATTTAAATTACAGGTTAATACAAGCAAGATATTAACAAATTACATTCCATTATAAATACATGTTTGATAGGTTAATAACAATAAACAGAAATGTTAAGTAAAAAAAAGCTAAAATCTTGATCAAGTGGAAGTTATATGATTTGATCAATATATCGATTTGATTAGAATCGATTTTGGATTAGTATATTCTTACCTTTCAACCCTCAAGGCTTTGGCTAAATGGGAATGCAAGAAAGTCAAGTTGGAAGGCACGTAACTCTTTCCCATGAGTAAAAAAAGAGTAACTAGAATAAATGTTTTAGAAAGTTTATGGTCTTATCATACTTTGCGTCTTTTAGAATACTAATTAGAATAGAAAAAAAATATAATAAAGGTCCAGAATGAACTTACATTGATGAGGCGTGAAGAGGACAAAAAGGATTGTAGAGAAGAGAATTATACGAGCAAAGTTATACGAAGCCATGGATATATTGGAGAAGAAACTGAAATGTATTTCAAGCAAATGGGTTTCTTGAATTTATATACCCAAAAAGTTGGCTATTCAATGCAAGCCTTCAATATATGCTGATAATCTCATTCAGCCAACATAAGATTTGTAAATCCAGCGAGTCGTAGATAAAATTATCAATGTCATGAGAATAAGAAAATTACACCTTTTGTAGGCCACGGTGTCATCGATTGAGATTTTAAATAATTAAAAATTCTAATAAATGTCATAAATCGGAATAGATTTTATTTAGAATTCATAAGAATCTAATTAAGAGGGTGTCCTCATTTAGGATTTTAATTAATTTTTAAAAGATTATAAATCCAGAGTTTTTCCTATTTTCTAGTATTTTACNAGAAAGAGCAATCCGCTTCGCTAGTGAGACTGATCGGGAAGTACTTGACGATCTAAAGATGCCTGTGCTTTTTCACTTGAATTCTCTACTTCTGCACTGGGACTTTATTCTATTCTAGGCTAGAGCCAAAAGTATACTAAGGGTAGTAAAGCAAGTACTGAAGTGAGGGGAGTGTACAGAACAAACAAGCGTAGCAAACCGTTGGTTGGGAAAGAAGACCTCTGGGACATGGAACAGTACTTGAGGGCTGTTCGTGCCCCTTTTGGCGACCAAGTCACAATGGCAACAATGTATCTCTCTGGGGATATGAATTTCAAGAATTTAAATAAATTTCATAGAAATCATAAAAATCTCTTAGTGAACGTTTGATTGCCAATATTTTTCATAGAAAATGTGTTTTTTTTTTTTTTTACCTAATTTCTTACATTTTTACTATTTAATTGACAATCTTTTTACGAAAAATATTTTCCTACTTTTTGTCATGTGACCATATTTTTGTTGATAATAAGGAAAATACTTTCTTTAAAGAGTGGTGATTATTATCTTCCAAATAATTCACACTCATCTATCGTCTCTCATCTACGACCAATAAAAAATGGACAAGAATAATATTTTTTTAGGTTGAAAACTAAATTAATCAAATATATTTAATTAATAATTTTCATACAAATAAATTTTAGGCAATTAAACCATTGTTTGAGCCCCATTTTATCAAAAAATTAATTTTTTAAAAACTCATTTTCAACCACATATTCTCAAATAATACACGTAAATCGAAGACTCTTTCTTCATCTTTAACCACGCATTCTTCAAAAATCACTATTCAAAATTGTATATTTCTCAAAAAAAAAAAAGGCTCAAACTAGGGCTAAATTACTTAGAATTCACTTTCTTTCCATATAAATCTCAAGCTCGCAATTAAATGCACCCTTAATAAAAAGGAATGAAATTTAAAAAGAATTTGTTCTATGCATTTTTAAGCTTTAAATCCATAAAAATCTTAAAAATCACTTATTAATGAAATCTTTAGAAATTCACGAGTTATTCAGAACATCTAGAATTTTAGTGAATATTTTAAAAAATCTATTAAAATCTTTATTGGAGATATCTGGATTTACAAGGGCTTAAAATCTACTAATATCTTCCATAGTAATTTTGTGATTTTCTAAAATTTTCAATTGAGGATACCTCATAAATTAGGAAAATACTTATTGTATATCACCGCATACATAATTCTTTATAAATTGATGAAATGTCAAAAGGAAAGTGAAAAGTTTTAAATCTCGCCCATTTGCAAATTTGTAAATGATTGTAATGATCCAAACATCATGTCCGATCGTTTTTTTATGTACTATTCACTCCGAGAGAGAATCTTTCCTCTTAACCCTCATAGTTTTTTGTCGCGTTCTCCAATATTAAAATCCCAGACATCTGCATATGATATACTTAAGTTAAATTCTAGTGCCAATTAGGCAAGTTGTTCAATAATGCTAGATTCAACTTAAATCTCTTATAAGGGGTATTACTCTCTCAAAGCGGACAACACGTAAGTTAATGATTTAGGCATAGAAATCCAGTAGTTACAAAAAAAAACGGTTCCGCTTGAGGTACACCAAGGGATCCATCCGGGTGTACAAGTAACATTTTCCCAAAAAAAAAAAAATGCTCATTTTTGTGTGTCAACAAGTGTCACTGGTTATAAATTTTTTATTAGGTGTTTCGTTGTTAAAATTAAATTTAAGTACTTGTGTAATTTAGTAGTCATTCTTCGTGAAATCGATAACTTGAGCTCGTTCGTCCATTTTATTACTTGTACGTGACACATACGCTTACAGTACACATTTAGTAGCGAACAATAGGCCAACGTCATTTTTATAAGTTTAATAACTAAAATTCGACCATATCAAAGTTCAGTGAGCGATCGAAAACATTTTCTAAAGTATAATAAGCAATAATATTTTTCAAATTTTAGTAAGTAGTTAAAGACGCTTTAATACATAGCAATTTGTTAATGGCACGACGAGGCATCAACCGTACATTATGTTAGCCACGTCATCAATTTTGTTAGAGGTTCGGAACGAATTTATGCCAGTGAGTAACGCCCAAACGTTCGGATAAGTTTAATAGTCGAAACTCGATATTTTAAATTTTAGTGAGTAATAAAAGACACAGACATAAGTTTAATGATTATTGAGACAATTAACTCCTTTTTTCCCCTACTTGATCCTTCTTAAATAATCTCGTATGTCTTCAGTTTACTTATTTTCCTTATGAGCTTCGAGAGGCACGATCCCAAATTCTTCAATTTATTTATTTTCTAAAGTTATGAGATTTGATAGGTCGATATGAGATTTATTCTAGTTATATTTATAAAATTATAAAATCTTAATTTTGGAATCGATTGGAACAAATCGGTTTTAGTTCTTTTCCAAATACGAAGAAAAAATTATTTAGTTTACATTTTTTAATGTCGATGCCCTAGCTGATTTTTCAATCATTGCTCTATTAATATTTTAAGCGGTTGCATATAATGCATGTTAAATAGAGTGCCAAAATTATAGGAGTTTCCAGTTTTGTACATGTTTGATAAAATTTATAAATGCTTATAAGTTGATTAAATTGTAATTTATCCCACATTTCTTAACTCCAAAAATTTAACCTAATTTCTCACTTACTGATATTTTTTAACAATCATGATATATGTACATCATCTTTACATGTTTACATTGTGTCATTCAACAGTTATTTTTTAAAAAAAAATAAAAAAAAATCGCCCACGATCATTTGAAAACAAAGGAAATGTCAAAGTTGATGTAAGGGGATGAATGCATATTTAGCATTATTGATTTTTTAAGCGGGTGCCATGCACGTTAAATCGAGTATTCGAATTTTATGTGAGAAAGAAAACATATAGCCCATGCTTGGTTGTGATTAAAATCAAATTTTTAGTAAATTTTGATAAAAGTTAATGAAATGTGTGATTGATGAAAAATTATAGGTCCTATAAATTGTGTGGTTAAAATTAATTGTTAACTTTGACTTATATATTAAAATTCAGAATTTAATCTGGCCAAACATGAGCATAGTGTCTTCTTCATTCACTAAATATTTTATTATTTAAACTTAAAATGAAAATACTGTCTATTCGACATATAAACTCATTAGAAACCTTGGTTGAAAACCAAATTATTTTATGCATAGAATTATTCAAAAAATAAAATTGTCATGGTAAAATTTTACGATGTCCTCGAGTGAAGGATGATAAGTCGGGTGTGCAATCTTGCTCACACAACAATAGAGTATCATAGCAAGTGAAACCAGCAGACTATTGCATGTTCCACGGAGACACCTATACTCATGGGCGGACCCAAGGGGGTCCTAGGGGGCACGTGCCCCCCCAGTTTTTAAGATTTTTTTTTTTTTTTTTTTTTTAAAATTCGTGTTTGATATGGATTGAAATCTAAATTTTAATTTAAATCAAAGTTAACAATTAATTTTAGCCCCTGTTTGACACCCATTAATTTCTTTTTCTCATTCTTATT
>CAIGRO010230600.1:0-14665 GCA_903798355.1 Fraxinus baroniana | reverse complement strand
ACTAGCCTGCAGAATAATCTTTATTCTGCCTGGCGTCACTTTCATAACGCTCCTTCCTTCCCTAGTTCAAAAATGACAGAGGCATTGTTTTGGGTAAAAGTGTTAATTCAATGATGGATCAAACTTCTGTGGTTTAGTAAACAAGGGTGAGTGTGTTTCATATCAATCATTTGGCAGTCACTATTATAACATTATAACAGAGTTCACGTTTCGTGGAATCCAGAGATATGGTCAACACAATATCACTAGCTCTCACACACGCCACATGCCGTGAACGAGTCAAGACGTTTCCAAAAAAAGAACGATTTAGAATCCAATCACCTAATGCTTAGCAAAAAATAAAACTTAAAAAAATTGCCAACGTGTATAAAGGTTATATCCTCAATAACACAAAAATAATCAAGTGCATCCAAATGATATTAATTAACAAGCTTTTTTATGAAGGATTACCAGAACACATGGGGGAACTAAGATTGTGAAAAACTGATAAATTAAAAGAGCCAGAGTATCCAATTATTTTATGAAAGACGGTACTTTTGACAGTAGTTGATTTACAAAAGACGGATGAAATCCTAAGAACTTGCTACAGACGTTGTTGATGAGGGCAGGTCACTCACTTCCCATGTATAAAACAAAGCATCTTAAGACAAATGAATTTAGGGCGTAGTGGGAGTTCAAGGGAATGCAGTTTGTGGGAAAAACCAAAGAGAGATAAAGCCCTTTCAAAGAGAGATGCTGCTATAGAAGCATTAGCCTGGTTAACTCACACATTTGACTATAATTGCGAAGAAGATAATTCCCCGCCTGATGTCAGTCAACATGCTGAAAGTTCCAGGAAAGAGCAGGAATCGAATACTATGGTATCATTATATGGTATGTAGCTTAAATTGCAACATGCAAGATGTTGATGGTGATTTTTAAATGATGACCTGTACAAGTCCTTCTTTATAAATTGCTTAATGTGGGTCTTAGCTCGCATATAGTAGACCAAGGTGGATCTTGTCATTTTTTTTACTGGTACAGGTTTGGGAACTCTTTTAAGTGAAAATTTTAGTTTTTTGACTTTCCAATTACATTAACTACTTAATTCCACCTTATTTAATAAGTAGTTAGACGGAAAGAAAATTAAGTCTACAAGGTAAAAGAAAATGATAAATTTTACTCTATGTAAATAACAATAAAGAATTTTATTCCTTATTTCTAGGAAGACTACTTAATTCTTATTGCCAGTCATACCTCTTTTCCAAATTTCCAATACGCATAGTTTTTAAATAGATGCCATCACTCTTTGCTATCCAAAGACATGAATGGTCCGGACAATCAGAGGTCCATTCGGCATTAAAAACTTCGAAAGCTGTGTTCTTTGAACCCCACCAAAGATGACAAAAATACAATGTATTTCGGATAAAAAAGTTTTCACAAAACTTCCAATTAAAATCTTGGTTCACATTTAGTGTATGAAATCCAAGATCGTCATTTCCAGATGCACAATGCAACCTCAATGGACTGGAACCTTGAGGGAGTCCATTGAGAACAGACACCTTGTGTCCTTGGGTAAAACACGAGTTTGCCTTGAGAAGGATGACTGATAAGATGAGAATTTGTATAAGAATTTTAAATAACATGGCATAATTCATGTTGCTTGTTGGTACAAGCGATATTTGATGCTTCTTCAAGATGGTAGTATCAATTTTATAGTTGTTTGTTAAGGCTGAATATGTTAAGGAAACAAGTTCTAATCCCAAAAATCATGGTCAGCTACATTAGGAAACAAGTTAATGAGTTTTCCCGTGGAGAATATCATACAAGGAATGGAGGAGCCTTCAAACCAAATTACACGCATCAATGACTGCATTAAAATAGCATTAAAAGACATTTATAGCTCCTATAATAATGCATTTGACTGTAATTAGAAGGCAATTCACATGCATAAATTGAATACAATAGAATATAAATTGTGGTAATTGAAATTTGTTATCAAAAGCGAATGTGTTTTTTGAATTCTGAATGCAATACGGTATCCATATAGTGATAGTCTGGCAACATGAAAACTACAATGGTGTCTCCAATTGAGATTTTTAAACATTTTCTAAATTTAAGTGTTCTCAATTGAGATGTTAATGGATTTTAATGAAATCTTTTAGAATTTAGGTAGCCTCAATAATAGAAGGATTTTAAAAGACTTGGATGGATTACAAGTTTAAAAATACATATAAACCATTTTATTTTATTTTATTTGTGAAATTTCACCATATTTGATGAGATTCTTATGGAATTTGTGGAAATTTATTCAATTCTATGAAATTCAATAAGATTTATAATTTTTTAAAATCCACCAAAATCTTAGTTGAGGACACCCTAGTAAAATTGCCCAAATAAGAATTTGATTCTTAGAATTTACTATAAAATTGCCTAAAATTAATCCTCTTGGCATCAGCCAATAATGCTGGAAATTTTGATATTTGAGAAGTAAAACAACTCGTGAAATTTNGGACACCTTAGTAAAATTGCCCAAATAAGAATTTGATTCTTAGAATTTACTATAAAATTGCCTAAGAATTAATCCTCTTGGCATCAGCCAATAATGCTGGAAATTTTGATATTTGAGAAGTAAAACAACTCGTGAAATTTTTTATGTTCATATCAGTTTGCAATGACAGTCAACAAGGTGCAACGACAAATAATACCTCACGTCGAAATATATCTTACACACCATTTATTCTCGCACGGAAAATTATATGTTGCCAAATTCTTATTTGGGCAATTTTACTAGTTTTCGTGTTGCCAGACTATCACTATGCGGATACTGTATTGCATTCAGATTTCAAAAATCACAATCGCTTTTGATTATAAATTCCAATTGCCACAATTCATATTCTATTGTATTCTGAGAATTTTTATAGAAGGAAAGTGTTGTTTTCATCGACAATATTGTGTTCGATTTATGCATGTGAATTGCCTTCTAATTACAGTCAAATGCATTATTATAGGAGCTATAAATGTCTGTTAATGCTATTATAATGCAGTCATTGATGCGTGTAATTTGGTTTGAAGGCTCCACCATTCCTTGTATGATATTCTCCACGGGAAAACTCATTAACTTTATCATGATTTTTGGGATTTGAACTTGTTTCCTAATGCAGCTTCACCCTTAGAAAACAACTATAAAAAGGATACAACAGTCTTGAAGAAGCATAAAATATCACTTGTACCAACAAGCAACATGAATTATGCCATGTTATTTAAAATTCTTATACAAACCCTCATCCTATCAGCCAACCTTCTCAAGGCAAACTCCTGTATTACCCAAGGACACAAGGTATCTGTTCTCAACGGACTCCCTCAAGGTTCCAGTCCATTGAAGTTACATTGTGCATCTGGAGATAACGATCTTGGATTTCATACACTAAATGTGGACCAAGATTTTAATTGGAAGTTTTGTGATAACATTCTGGGAAAAACATTGTATTTCTGTCATCTTTGGTGGGGTTCAAAGAATAGAGCTTTTGATGTTTATAATAAGCACATTCATTGTCCATTCAATTCATGTCTTTGGGTAGCAACTAGTGATGGCATCTATTTTAATACTGGAGAGTTGGAAAAGAAGTATGATTGGCAATAAGAATTAAGTTGTGCTCCTAGAAATAAGTAATAAAATTATTTATTGCTATTTACATGAGTAAAATTTATCCTTTTCTTTTACCTTGTAGTCTTAATTTTCTTTCCGTCTAACCACTTTTTAAATAAGGTGGAAAATAAACTAACTTAAGTGGTTAATGTAATAGAAAGTCAAAAAACTAAATTTTTCACTTAAAAGAGTTCCCAAACCTGTACGAGTAAAAAAATGACAAGATCCACCTTGGTCTACTATATGCGAGCTAAGACTCTCAGTAAGCAATTTATAAAGAAAGACGCGTCATCATTTAAAAATCACCATCATCATCCTGCATGTCGCAATTTAAGCAATGTAGTATCCATATAATGATACCGTGGTATTCGATTCCTGCGCATTCCTAGAACTTTCAGCATGTTGACTGTGACATCGGGTGGGGAATTATCTTCTTCTGCGCAATTATTGTCAGATGTGTGAGTTAACCAGGCTAATGCTTCTATAGCAGCATCTCTCTCTGCAAGGGCTTTATTTCTCTTTGGTTTTCCCACAAACTGCATTCCCTTGAACTCCAACAACATTTTAAATTCATTTGTCTTAGGATGCTTTGTTTTATACATGGGAAGTCAGTGGCCTGCCCCTCATCAACAACGTCTGTAGCAAGCTCTTAGGATTTCTTCCGTCTTTTGTAAATCGACTACTGTCATTTGGCTCTCGAGGCCATTTGCTTTCATGACCAAAAACAAACCTCCCTTCGCATTGATCACACATCAGCTCCTGAACAAGAGCATAAGGTATTTACCTTCCTCGTGGATGTCCATGCTAGGATCTTGAAGCTGCATCTCTCAAGAATCAGTGAGTAGGAAAAGAAGCCAAAATAGTGCTACGTATTTTCTCAAGAATACAGAATCCATTGAAAGAGTTTCTTTTAATATACTACACACCAAAAAATAATCAGCTGATAGGAATGCACACATTAGAATTACTATTGTTAGTACCTAGCCAATAGACTTGTAAACTATGATTGCATATTGGTGAATCATCATATGAATGATAAGTAAAGAACAAAATAAAGAGTGTGACTCCAGATCAGTCAAAAGTACAGTCTATCATGAAATAATTGGATACTCTTATCAGTATTTCACAATCTTAGTGCCCCCATGTGTTCTGGTCACCTCCACATAAAAAGCTTGTTAATTAATATCATTTGGAACCACTTTATTATTTTTGTGTTACTGAGGATATAAATTTGGGTAATTATATTATCAATACACATTTTAATTACTACACACATTATAATCACACCACAATTAAAATATATTTTTAATAACTACACCACAATAAATTTACAATTATACTCCTAATTTAATAAAAATGAAAAATGAAAAAACATAATAAAATATTGTGGTGTACTTATCATCAATTTTAATCTTCAATATACTCCGTCACCGCCACCGCCACCGCCATCGCGATCACCACTGCCACATCCTCATCCTACTTCTCCTCCAGGAGTTCCACCCCTTCCTCCATCTTTGCCACCCACTGTTGATAATGCCTCCCAGAATCTTGGAAGTAGTAGTTTGAAGGAGAACTTACAAATTGAGGATAATTTGATCAATGAATTTCCACTTCCACTGAAGCTCGGGGAAGATAAAATAGTACAGAATGTTTGAAGGAGGACTTACAAATTGAGGATAATTTGATCAATGCATTTCCACCTCTATTGAAGCTAGGGGAAGATAAAATAGTACGGAATGAAGTTTTGTGTCAGCCAATTGATAAGAATGGTCCTGAAGCAGGAAAAAGGGATGCTTTTGTTGCTTATCCTCTCTCTGATTCTGATATGGATATGGAAGGTTAGTCCAACAATTCCTGTGAAACATTTCTTCATGTGCTTCTGAGATGCAGTCATCTAAATTTTATACTCTTTCTATGACACTCGTTTCATACTTATTTGGGGTAGTATTTTACATTTTAGAGATCAGGATACAAGATTTAGCCCAAGAAAGTCATTTAAATCGGTCCATGGTGATGCATATTAGAATGTTATGATTGTTTGAAATTCTATTTTTGGTTATGGCTGGTGGTTTGCTGGTTCTGCGATTACAAATACAACGATGAGAACACAATTTCCTTTGTGACTTTGAGCAAAGTGAGTAGCTTTCTGCAGCGAATGAGTTTGGACTTAATAAAAAATCATATTCTTAATTTTTAAGCTTGACAAATAAATTCATTTACCGTGAGGAAGAGAAAATTATCATGCCACCGTGGAAGAAGGCAAAAGCCGCTGGAAAAACTATGAATAATGAGATGTCGATGCAAAAAGGAATTAGAGTTTATATTTGTGGTGTAACAATAATTTATTTAATTAAAAATTATATGTAAACCCTAATTATATAATTTTACTTAAAGATATTTTAGTAAATAATAAAATTATGATGTAGTAATTAAAATGTGTAGTGGTAATATTAATTAGTATTCTCATTTTAATTAATTACTTGGACAAAAATAAGGGAGTGTTTGGTGGGAATTAAAATTAGATTTTTAGTAAATTGTGATATAAGTTTTAGAAATTTGTGGTTGAAAAGGTGTGAGACCCATGAAAGATGTGATTAATATTGATTGTTTGACTTTGACTTAAATTAAAATCTGATTTTAATCCGTACCAAACAAGCCCTAAGGACAAGGTAATAATTAGACAACTAAGAACAAAAATATTATGTCAATATTCAATAATGAAAAGGATCATATGGTCAAAATGTCCACAAATTTAAAAGCACAAATCTTTTAAGTCATAACATAGTTTTAAACCACAGTGATGAAGTTCAAGTTTAGATTCTCAAAGAGACAATAATAACCTTATTCAACTTAGTAACCTCTCAGTTCTGCCTTCCACCGTTTCTTGAAGACGACTCAACAATAAAACATTACTCTTTTCACGTTCTCCCTGAGCTGGGGTAGAGGTTTCACAGCAGCATTGGCTGCTGCAACCTTCGCACTCCTAGCGCCACCACCTTCTCCACGGCCACCAGCTGCACCACTAGTCATTGACCCACTGTCGGACGTACGAGGCTCCAGGTAGAAACGTGCACGAAATGCAGCCAGATGTGCATAATATGCAGGAGGTACTGCCGGAAAATGTGAACATTTGTTAACAGCATATAAAATTTTCTAAGTAGAGCCTTATAAAGTACAGGCTATAGTATATAGCAATCAAAAGGAAGGAAAATTCTTTGGTCTGTAACAAGTTATCCAAGTAGCAAGTTGGTCCCAATCTTTAGAAAGAACCAAATTGGTTCTCAACCTCTCATTTTAGTTGCACATACAGTCCCCAATAACTGAAACTGTCCAAATCTCTATTTAGTCGTCACGACATCACATGACCTTCATTGAAATATGTGGCACGTCAAATTTCTTGGCACCAACTCCACCCAAGTTGATAATCAGAATCTAGCTTCATGCAGTAGGAAGTCTGAGGGTCACTTAAGAGGAGATTTGGACATTTCTGGCATTGGAGACTTGTGGTGGAACAGTAATGAAAGGTTGATGACCAACTAGCAATTCGGGCAATAAACTGAGAATCAAAGTGCAGTTCTCTCAGAAAAATACGAAATCATATAGAAAAAAGAAGCGTACCAACGGAAACAGAGCGGGTGCACCTCGCATACCTGCCATTGAAATGAAACTGATTAGAAATTTATTTTACCTAAAATAATCACCAGTGCCACAGGCACTTACGTGTAGCATAGGTTATTTGTGAGGGACTGGAGGGCATCAGCTGTAAGCTTATTTTCATCCCATATCACATGATAATGTGCTGGCCGGCTGGTACCCTGTAAGATTGAATCCCAGTAAGTGACACATTGATGATGTTGTATCAAAGTACAAACTAAATGGAAGTGCAGTTCTACCTTCACCCCAGCATGGCTGCAGAGGTAGAAATCAAACTCAGTAGGATGGCATATCTTTGAATCTACGACGGTACCTGAAAATATTCATATTTAACGTGAATCGTGTTGTATAATAATATCAAATGCAAAACACTAAAGCTGAGTGACTCAATTAAACTCCCTACCAGGCAGTATATTTCCGCTTTTGTCAACAGCATGTCTGTCATTATGGTTACTGGCAAACAATCTTGTATGATGACGTTTCTGAACCACAACAAATGTAACTGGGGGTTGATAGTTTGGTTCCAAAGATGCACACGCCTGAATTAGATTAAACAAGGAGCAATCAAAAAATAGGAATTAGATGCCTGTTTCATAGAACTCGAAAGAGGGAGTACCTTACGGATGGCATCAAGTTCATAAAGTAGAACTTGATAGAACTGCCCTTCACTGACACCATCCCTGTAGAAGCCGCATATAGTGAGGCTACAAATGACGGAAAGAGTGGTAACAAAATGACTGAATAATTTCATTGATAATTGACAATACCTATAGAAAATAATCCGCTGTGGTTTCTGTCCAGTTGCTTTATGGAAAGAAATGAGTAGTTCCCTAAATTGTAGAACCACAAAAACATGTCTATTAACCATATAATTACGATCCTAATAAGCATAAATGATAAATCAACTATTTCTCTCGTATAAATGAGTGGAAAGGGGTGGAGTAAAAGAATTTCCATTGGCAGGTGGAAGTGTTAGATGTCATACTTGATCATCCCACCCGTCACGGATCCTCTAACAGGGTCTTGCCAGGTTTTAAACAAATCTTGGATGAGCTCTTGCCTATGAGCTTGGGCACAAACCAACCCAGCATATTTTGTGACCTCTGGCCAGTCCTGGGAAGCAACAACCTGAAATGAAATTCTAGCAACATTAAGTTGACCTCGACAGAAAGATGAAACCAGATATATGGAGGAGGAAGCATCTTATAGCTCTCAAGTGAGAATCTTACGGCAGCAATGGATGGGCTAGAATCCTCGCCAGGTTGGGGATGTGTAACATCAGCACCAAAAATAATCGTAGGTCGGTCACTGACAAGAGGGATACGCCTAGCGAGTGCATCGACCAGCACAGTGTTTCTCCCTCCAACCTTCACATTTATCTTCAGTGCTACATTTGCAAGATATTGTTGTTTGTTTGCCCTGTACACATTCTTTTGCAGACAGCACTGTGAGACAATACCAAGATCGGTCTCACATATTCTTTTCAGATCACCTGTACAAAATCAAATATGCCTTTTATTACAAAATCAAACAATACAAAATCAAATATGCCTTTTATTACAAAATCAAACAAACATCAATTTCGTGCATGGTGCCTAAATATAGAAAAGGCCAGTTATTTTGATTATCATAAGTTTCTTACCATAAAGGGGTCCGTTATTGTCTGGTAATATGACAATTAGCAAGTCAAGCTCCTTCCCATGATGCTGCAGCTTTGCCATGACATCGTGAAATCTAGCTTTTAAGACTCTTTCTACCTGATCAGACCAGCCACTAAAAACTGGGAAAATAGGTTCAGGGTTGAAGGCCTGTGAGAAAATACAAAAATCAGAATTCACATATTACAGTATCAAGAGAGTTAAAAATTCAAATGCCTTTACCATGCCAGAAGTAATACACATTTGAGCAAGGTCATGACAAAATATTTGTGCCATATTGTATTGCACATTGCGGGCGAAGTTAATGCAGATCCAACTGTTAACAGTGCCTCCATTAATCATCCTCTGCAAGATCAAGTATGATTTTTTTATTTTTTATTTTTTTTACAGCAATTTAAACAACATTGCAAGGTGAAAGCTATACTGTTTGGAACAACAAGCAAAATAAAAACCAGAAGATAACCATGCATTGAGTTCTGGTTCATTTGTCGAAAATAATCCCTCATAACTATGCATGAACTTTAAAATTAAAAATACCCTGTTCATCATGTTCCACTGTCCAACTTGTGGCAAACAGTCCCTGTCCCGACTAGAATCATGATATTTAAGCTGTAAAAACAACACCAACCTTGTGAAACAATTTACTATCAAAAGGACCAAGAAAATTTAAGCCAACATATATACAACAAGAGAAGCGATCAAAGTTAAGTACCCGGGGAGCAGGCAGAATGCGAGCCTCAACTTGAGCCAGCTTTTGACTAATTTTAATCCCGAACTCTTTAGCATAAGGGTCCTCTGAATAAGCATTATGATGCACAATCTGTGATAAAAAAAGGTGTCAAAGCACTTCTAGCACTCTCAGCATAAAATGCATCGTTCAGAAACCAAAATTGAAAATTTGCGAAAAAAAAATGAAGAATTTATTTTAGAGAATTCGCACATTCTCTACAAAAACTAAGAAATGCTTGATACTAATGCTTCACTCTTTCAAATGAGAGAGTAATAAAATAATGATGCATGAAGCAAAATCATATTGTTATAGTACCTTGCACTCAATGAATTAGTACATACTGAATCCATTAACAAGGGACTATAAATATCGAGCAGTATCGAATATGATGTAAGGAAAATGTCTGCATAAGTTTCATCCTTTTCCCCATCAATTCATATAATGCCTCATGAAAACCTATAAATAAAATAAAATATTGCACAAGCATCCCTTGGATCAAACCACAATAGCCACAGAGATGAAGGTTGGAATTTTAATGTAGTATATTCTCAGGTTCAAAAAATTGTGCAGGACCAACCTGAAGAATATCACGCTCCCTATCGCTGGGACGCTGACATGTGACCCTCAGGAGTGCAGTAATCTGTTTCTCATTCAACCTCTTAGAGTACCTCTGCCCCACCACAATCTTGCACACCTGGAATATCAAACAACTGTTTTAGTATCCAAAATCTAAAGATACCAAACCCCGTGGTTATAGGTGCAAATAGACTGACCTCCATTGGCAAATAGTTTGGTCTCCGTGGATTTCCAACTTGTAGACAAGGCAACTGAGTGTATTGAATGACATACTCATAAGTCTCTCGAAAGTATTCGACCACGGATTTCATTGTGCCCCTTTCATCAACCGGAAATCTAAGACACAGTATAATTTCAGGCTATGAATACACAGACAACTTCTAAACAATATAAGTAACTTCATTACTTTCGACGATGAAATCAGATGCTGTGAGAAACTGGTTCCCCAGGGAAAATCTACAAATATTGGGAAGTTCAGACGGACCAATCAAAACGCCAAGCTACAGATCCTTGAGGAAATATTAAAGTTTCATGCTCAATCAAGTACATTCATCGAAGCAAAAGTTTAGGGTGACCGATAGACATAACATGTGATCCTTACATTAGCTCTCGTGTTGCTTGCGATGTCAAACCAGAGATGCGGTATTTCCTGTGCATATTTCCTCGATGAGTAACGTCCACCTTCACTCCTCTCAAAGCTTTCTTGATCTGTACAATTTATGTTTATAGTATAACATGAAAAGAAAAAATCATGTGTATATGTGTATATAATAAGAGAAAAAATCCATGATGCTCCAATTAACTTAAGGGTGGGGGAGACATGAGAACAGAAACAAATATGTTCAGATAATATCATGAAACGTCGGTTGAAACTCCAAAAAGCGAAATGATCTAGTAAAAATTGATCATATCAAACTTTAACAGGAATCGCCATTAACCCCAGTTAGCAATTTTGAATTATTCCTTCGAAAAATGTTGAAAAGACAATTCAATTCATGACTCAAACCAGTAGCATAAGATCAGTGTTCTGAAAAGAGGCTTGTGCCTCGAGGTGCGCCTAGCGTCATATTCGGAACGTCAAGTTTAAAAGCTCCCTACCATGACAACTAAAACGTGCAGGTGACCAAGCTTAGTAAATAAGAAGAAATGAAGCGTACAACTAAAATGTCCTGTGAAAAAAATAATGAAGAGAGAAGATGCAGTATCTAACCTTTACTCGATCAGCATCAGACAGTGGTCTAGCTGAAACATCCCTATTCAAAAGCTGTGTGACAAAATCAATCACTGGGAGTGGCTCAATGAAAGCAGTAGACGACATATCTGCTCCATGACACAACATTGTACAGCAGAAGAAAGATTAGAAAAGATGAAGGCAGATTTAACTACTTCTCCTATGAATAAAGAAAACTAGAGACAAATTTCAAAGGTAAAAAGAGGATTTCATTAGTAGAAAGAAAATGCAATTTAAAATTCAAATAAATGGCAAGACTTGCTCACCAATGTTCAGGGACAACCCCATCTGAGTTGGGCGAATACTTTGGTAGAAACCACACCAACTTTCCAGTCCTTCACCCAAAGGCTCCTTTCGCCCTAAATGAGGGGAATAGAATGAGCGGCTAGCCGAACAAAAACTACACTCAACAAAGAGAAATCAAACCAAATGACAGCATGTCAGAGATAATAAGTAAAACAAGGCCGATATACCTACCGGGTAGTTGGCAATTCACGGAGAACGATGTCCAAAACCTGAAGAGCATCTTGTGGCGCATCAGCTAGCCTTCCCTGCAGAAACATCCCTAAATGATGCAAGTCAGCACGTGCAGCAAACTTGATCACGACCTTGAACTCCCTCTGCCACCTGCATCAATAGAAATCCCAGGAATAAATGGCTAAAAACTTTGTAGCAGGATAAAAATATTGCGCAAACCAGGGTAGATAACAAACACTGAAGAGAATATGGAATGAAACCTAGTGCTGGCTGGACCATCTTCTTCATCAATAAGGATGATCTTGAACTCTTTTGAGACAAAAGGGAGAGGCCCAGCAGTGTAAAGACTCTTTCTTCCATCATAGGCAGGAAGCCTCTGTCCCAAATGCGATTCTCGGTAAAGCTTCACCAATTGCTGTATCACAGCACGATTAATGTCACGGTCTGAGATCTCAGGGGTAATTGATACCTAACACCAGTAAGATAAAAAAGATTAGCGATCAAATTGTACAAGACAAAACAACCCAGTGCCTAAAAAGAAACAAACAAAATTAGAGAGGGCACGGAAGAACTCACGTCATAATGATGGAAGTCCTTGTCTGGCAACTCGGCAAAAAGGTGATTAGCCTTCACAACACACTTGGTACCATAGCTACCCTTGCTAGGCCGTAGAGGAAATCTCATTGACTTGCTCGATGCAGGTTGCATTGCATCGCGAGGAGATGCTTCTAGCTGGATAACTTGGTGCTGGATTTGTTGTGTCACTTGTGAAGAAGTTGCCTCAGGTGGCTGGGATGAAGAACGAGCCTCAGCATGTGTCTGTGCAGGCCTCTGGTATAGCAACGGATGAGTTGTCACCCCAGCTTGATATCGGACCTGGGTTGCTTGGTGCAGCTCGGGAGCTGGTGGCCCGAACAGCCCGCCAGCAGGAGCCCCATGGCCACCTCCAATGCCACCACGGCGCTGAGGGGGTGCCCCCCTTTGATACTGCTGACCACCCCTCCCTTGCTGATATTCAGGATGCCCACCATAATACTGTTGCGGAAAGACTCTTCCACATCTCCCACCGTGGCCACCATACCCTCCACGCTGTTGTCCCCATCCTCTTACTCCACCTTGCTGCTGTGGATGTTGTGTTGGTGGATGTTGGACACGGTCATGGCCTCCTTTAGTCTCCTGGGAGTCAGGGCCCTCGCCTCTTCCAGGATGATCAATTCGCTTCTTCCTCGGCATGGTAACTACCACTGCAAAGAGGAATTAGAAACTGTTTCAACCAAATTACAGTACAGTTAAGTACATGAATAATCATAGGTGAATAAACTGGAAAAAATAGTAAACAACCAGGGGCAGAAATATAAATCCCATCCCACAAAAAATAAAAAAACAAAATGCCACTTCTGGAACAATGGGCTTAACTGAGATAAAAATGGTAGTTCAAATCCAAGCAATGCATTATTAAATCCCATCCCACAAAAAATAAAAATAAATAAAGAAGATAAATGATTTTATAATTTGATCAGTAACCATTTTTAAGTATTCATCCTGCTCAAATGAGTTTCTTCACCGAGAACAATAAACATTAATTTGCCAAGTACTCCGTTTCTAATACACCAATTTAAAGCGGTTTTCTATAAAAGACCAAATGGCATTGCCAAAACATTTAGAGCACGTTTGATTTACTATTTTGAAGTTGTTTTCAATTTTCGGTTTCGCAATACAATGAAAATTTGTTTTGTCTTTCGTCTAATGTTTCTAAAAATGCATTTTTTAAAACAAGTTTAAACTTATAATATAAAACTAAAAATGTATTTTTGACGTGTTGAGTGTTTTCAATGAAAATTTTGAAAACACTCAAAAAATGGAAAACGAGCGTTTAAATAAAAATTTTAAAAATATAAATATAAAATTCCAATAAATAAAAATTTTAAAAAATACAATTTTTGAAAATATGAAATCTAAAATTCTGAAAGAGAAAATTTCTAAAAGAATAAAATTCTAAAAAATAAATTTACAAAAATTTATAAGAAAAATAAAAATTAACCAAAAATCATGTTCTTTAATGATTATATACATAAAATTTCTAAAAAAAAAATATTTAAATGAGCACAAATAAAGATGTTCTCGGTCCATGTCGTTAATGTTTATTTTTTTAATTTCAAATCAATTTGTTATTTATTTTTATTTTAATTTTATAGCGAGAAAAGATTTTTCAACTTTAAAATGTATATTATTTGATAATATTAACATAAAATTATTATATTTTTACCGAATAATCAAATTTCATGAAATAAAATGTTATAAAACAAATTTTTGAAATTTCAAACGAAACATGCTTTCTAGTTTTCATTTTGAAAAATAATTTTTCAGAATGACAAATCAAACGCGTTTCTAACAATTCTAAAATAAACCCGTAGAAAACTCAAAACTGAAACACAAACCAAAACCAAACTGGGGCTTAGACGCTTAGTTTCCACTTGGGAACAATACATAAATGAGGTTTTTAAGTATATCAATTTCAAATTTAAGGAAAGAGGTTTAAGATTTCTAAAATCAGGTTTCATTAAAATTTACTAATGAATTAATGAATTAATTATATATTTAATTAATAAATATATAAATATCACATATCTATGCAATTTGGTTACAATTCAAAAATTTTATAGGTCGCAATTCGTTCATCGGTCACAAAGTAAAAATTTAAAAGTCACAAT
>CAIGRO010230594.1:0-10260 GCA_903798355.1 Fraxinus baroniana | reverse complement strand
AGAACCATATTTGAGAACATATCTAATAATTACTTTTAGCACCAACACTAATAAAAAATGGTAAATACAAAAAAAATAAAAAAAAATTGTCAAAAAATTACTTTCCGCCCCTGTGCATATTGTTCTCAGGGCCTGTTTGATGTAATTTTTTTAGAATAGATATATAAAAAGTGGTATTTTTAAAGAATACATGTTTAAAGTATAAAAAAATTACAAGTCCACTTGAATATATATGTATGATTAAAAATGAGTATTAAAGAATATGTATCGAGCAAGAACTAAATCTTTATGTTCCGTCTGTGGATTATGTCGTTTGTACACTCCCTCTTTATATTATGGATGACATTTGTTGTGTTGTCAAAAAAAAACTATCTTTTTAAACTGTCCGATAAAATGATATCATGTGGCAGAGAGTAAGGAATGATGTAGTATACCAAACATGATTGTCTGTCTAGAAGGGCTGAACATGCCCTATTTTTTATTTGTTGTGTGTACAATTATTCCCCAGTCTAATTTCTAGGGGTACTCAAAGACCACCATGTAGGATCCCTTTTATAATGAAGTTGTGAAGATTAGTACCAGCAAGTGTGTTTAAGTTAGTCTATATATTAACTGTAAAATTAATTATATATATTTTTTATATAAGAAAAATATAAAAGAAGAATTAAAGAAATGATTGGCCAAGAGACAAATGGTACACATTACAAATTGTCCCTATATTATTAATTTCTATCCTACATATCTTGATTTGGAAGCAATGTCAAAGGCAAAGAAGAGACATTGAATTAGGTCTTTAGGCAAATGATAAGTAATGGTTGTCATATTATGACTTCTTGATTATATACATTTCAATGAGCAACTTATACTTGATTCGATTGAATTTTTTAAAATGAATTTTTTCTCTCTTTCCAATAAAGTAGAAGCTAACTTCTTCAATGACATCATTCTTTTCCATATGTACAATACCAATGATAATAAAGTTTTATTCTCAATAAATTTGAAGTCGACTATGAATCTGTATTTATCATTTTGCTCAATTTATTGCTAAATCTACTCCAATACAATGTGTCGCCGGTGGTGGGCACATTCAAATGAAATGTTTATTAAAATTCATATTATAAGATGTGACATTGTCTATCAATTTGTCGCATCCCTCTTCTTGTAATCAAGTTTGAGACCAACTATGAAAAGTTTCACGGATTCATTCACCATTAATCTAGTCTAAGATATAGTGATAACCCTATAAAGTAATTAAAAAAAAATCATATAAGGGACTTGAAATATATTAAGAATAAATATTACTTTAAACATTAACAATTTAATTGATTCTATTATCTTAAATCATTAATTAATTTACACATGCCATCTTAAAGTTTTAGCTCTTGTTTGGTCTGAATTAAAATCTGATTTTAATTTAAGTTAAAGTCAAACTATCAATATTAATCACATTTTTTGTGGGTCCCACAACTTTTCAAAAACACATTTCAAAAACTTATATCACAATTTACTAAAAAATCTAATTTTAATCTATATCAAATATCTTCTTAAACTTTTAAGAATTCACCAACAGGTACCTAGTGGTAGCTGTAAAAATAATTATTTATCGGTACCCAATAATTGGTTCAAGGGGACCGGTAATATGATATGAGAATTAATTAAGTAATCTTTAGCAATTGAAATAAAGGCTGGAGAGAATAAAGGTCGGTTGGGCTTATCTGTGACCACCCTACAAAGGCAACATGTTACCCTGTATAATTCCTAAGTGCATATCTTTATTATATAAATAAGTGATAACGGAATTTGAACTTATGACTTTTGGCGTATTTGAATTATATTTTATAAAAATGATATTGTTAAAACGAAGTACATTTATTTATTAAGTTGGCTTGTTTGTTTGTTGAAATAACGTGTGTCGAATCAACTTTCTTTTTTTTCAAGATTTTATTATAAGATATTCGAAACGTTTAAATGTGATCACGTCAAATTTTATATAACACAAATAATCCTATACGCAATTGTAAAAAATTCGTAATTTAAAAATCGGCCATGAAAAAATTGTATGCGTGAGTTGAACTTAATCGAGGTATCTTTGTGCAACATAATACATGAAAGTGTACATTTAATACTAACTAAATCAATTAAATTTAGTCATAAAATAAGAAAGAACTAAATGGTGATACCTATCATTATGCAGACTTAAAGGGGAACCACTAGTGTTACAAAGTAATTAATAATTAAAAATTAATTGACTAATCACCAACCAAATTCTTAGCAATGGTACTCAATTAGTGGGAATATAATAATATGACATATAGGCCCATAAAAATAAGTTGCTCACGTGATATGATCGTGCACATGTGCCATTTCCAATACCTTTAGTATCGCATGGGTGCTCTATGAAGCAAATTTAATAACATATTTACATGTTGATTATAGAGTGTAAATGTGTATATTGCATTTATCTAATTTGTTTAACACTACTATTTATAAAGAAATAACTTGTACGGAGGGAAGTGTTGTTCCCTTTCGTGAATCTTGATCCTTCCTTTGGTGCGATAAGTTTTAATACGTAAGTAGTGATGTGAAGACATCCTTGTTTGTCTACTATTCAACTTTATTGCCACTTTGTGGAGTTTATTGCCACTTCATGAGTTTAACACTACTATTTAAAAAGAAATAACTTGTACGGATGGAAGTGGTTCCCTTTCGTGAATCTTGATCCTTCCTTTGGTGCGATAAGTTTTAATACGTAAGTAGTGATATGAAAACGTCCTTGTTTGTCCATTATTCAACTTTATTGCCACTTTGTGGAGTGGGTTAGTGGGTAGACTTGATCAAATGGTTATGCCGAATAATCTCGACTTTTATTTTGCTCCATATATGAATCTTTAGTTGCGAAGAATTAATTGGAGGAGTTTATCATCTACTCGGTCTAGTGGTAATTGCTTGAACAAGTATCACTAGAATGGTTGGATAAACATATGTTGGACGAGTTGGTGAGAGCTTCTTATCTAGAGAATTTGGAGGGATTATGGATGACCAAACAATGGAGACAGCTTCTTATCTAGAGAATTTGGAGGGATTATGGATGACCAAACAATGAATCTCTAAATGGTGAGCCAATCATCTCCTAAAGAACACTAAGATTATTGGTATTAGGGTTCTATTTTAAAAGATCAATATTATTAAGAAAATTGATCTAAGTTCTTATATATTGGTTATTGGTTTTTTTTATGTGAGATTTATTTTTAACACGTCCTCACAAGATTATGATTCGTTTGAGAATATCAATACTGAGATTAAATTACTCATTTGAGTTTAGCGGGTCAAATATTATATTAGGTCTTGAATTTCATCTTAAAAAGGTCAATCATATACGCGGTAGTTTAAGCTCTTATATCCGGGTTATTGATTTTATCTTCATCCAGTGAAACAAGACATTAAATGATAGGCTCAATTAAATGAGTTATGTGACTTTGTATTTAAATGAATCTATCATTTAATATTATGTAATTGTCACATAAATTGAGGCTTAACCCCAATGGAGATGAATAACATTACTTAAAACATAATAGGCACAAGGACCAGCATTGAATGTATAGTAGCCCATAAGATTTATCGACAATAATTGTATAAAGCACAATATAAAAGAGTATGGAATTCGTCTCGACAAAATGATAGATGAAAGTAATTCATATTTTAGAAACTCATCTTAATTTTATAGTTGATTATTTTACTACTTATTTTTGCTATATTCGGGGAATGGAGTCCGGCACTAATTAATACAACTTCAAACCTACACGACATGTTTGCTAGGTTAGATGGCGTGTACACACACACACACACACAAAGGGTAATTAAACTTACTTAGCCCCTATTTGTCTACCATTAACACACACACAAAGGGTAATTAAACTTACTTAGCCCCTATTTGTCTACCATTATTGGTAGAGAAATGGAGTAAGGAATAGTTTTTTTTTGGAGAATGTGTGGTTGAAATTTAAAGTAACTTTATTGGTTTGTGTGTAGAGTGTTTTATTGAGTGAATATATGGATGAAAATTGTTTACTGTAGAAAAACAGAGTTTGTAAAAATGGTAGACAAACAGGGGCTAAATATAAAGAGATTATATATAATTTAAAATAAAGGAAACTAAAAAGACTATTCTATTCTTGATAAAACAATAAAGCAAAATAAAACTATATTTGTTAACTCAATCTTCCAATTGTTTTAATTCAAATGAAAATCCTTGTCTCTTTATATTCCTAAAATAAAATGAGAACATTGAATTATTAATGTTTAGCCTTATTTTTTCTCTCTCGATTCCACTCATTCAACGAGTATTCACATTTTCTTTGAATAAAATACAGATCATATAGCATGCTCACTTGTAGACTTCTACCCATTTTTGGGCAATTCTTGGCTGGGGAGTTGTATCAAACATAAATGGTGCAATTTTAAAACCAAGATGCACATCAATGGTGCTCATATAAATCCATGTAATGATACTCAAAATGCCAATGTGGATATGTGGGGTTTAGGGACGGATTTAGAGCCCAGTCCCCCCAAACCCATTTCAATTTTCCAAAGTTTTTTTTTAAAAGTAAATTTATATATATATATATCAAATTATATATTTTTTATATATTAGCTTGGCTTAATTTTTTTTTTTTTTTTAGTCCAGTCCCGAATCCTCCCGTGTGATTTAATATACATCTGAAGTTTATGATATGAAAGAACTATTGCAATATAGAAATGGCTGGTGTGAAAGTACTAGAAGTATGTACCTTGCAATGGCAACTTTTGCAATTTATTTGATAGTTGCCAGGGAGAGGTAAGACTAGGGCAGGCACAATAATCCACATTGATCTTCTAATTAGCCCAAATTATGAGGGTGGCAGAATTTATCTTCTGATATCTTTTGTGTTGTTATGCTAATACTTTAAAAGATTTGCTTCTGATTTCTCTGTTTCCTATTTGGATCTACTTTTTTGTTGCTTGAGGACCTTCCTTGCTACATTTATGTTTAAGATTCCACAAGTACTTTGGGCTTGCTTTTTGCCTCATGTTGCACAGTTGACTTCAATCTGCAGTTGGCATGACAAAGCTATGCTATATGAGCAATATCATTGGAAGAAAGCACTTGAGAAGAAACAACCATACAAATTTCTGGTACTTTCACTCAATTTGAGTTTCAAATTCTCAAATAACAGTAACTTTGAGGAAGACAGACATTTTGTGTTCTAAAACATTATCACGGCTTTTACAGTGTGATATACTTTGTTTATCTCGTTTCATTTTTTTTTCTTCTGGCAGTGGAATCAGATGGACAGAGAAGTACGAGACTCCTACTACTTCAACTGGCCGGTCTACTTTCCTTAGGCTTCCAGTTGCAATATGGATTCTTTAGTTCTGAACTTTCTCCCTAAAGAATAGACTATTTTAATTCTCTCACCCCATCTTCTCAGCCACCCGCCCTTTCCCCTAAGAATATTGAAGGGAACCTTTGTGGCTTGATTCATCTCTCTTGATATTTGGATATGTTGATGCTCTTATTCTTCTATATATTGTTGTCTATCAGAATTCTTTTAGTAGGCGGCATGTGAACCCATTTAATTGAGGGGGGTCAGTTTAAAATTTTAGTTGCAAACCACCATTGCCCCCACCGCTGATATGACCGTTATCCATCGTACCAAACCATCAATTTTGAATTTCTATCTCGTGTGGAGCCCAATAACGATTATATTTTTCATTCACATTCTAGAAAAAGGTGGTTCAAACGGGGCCTAAGGTTGTTGACATAGAGCTGGTCTCTCATTTGTCAACACTCTCTATCACTGAATTGAACAAAAAAGACACATTATGATCAGTTAACTAAGAAAACTAGAGTTGACGGTTTGACGAGAAAGCTTTAGAGACTGCTCAAAGTTTTGGGTTTGGAAGCTCATTAAAAATTTTCTGATTCTGTATATTTGAGATCAAAAGATAACTGGTGTTCTTGAGCTGTGCGGTTCTGGTGAAAATTTTTTACTCTTTAACCTCAATCTGCGAAAATAGAGGTAAAAAAAAAAAAGGTCTATAATTATGGGACCCAAAGCTTGGGATTACATGATACATGCATGTTTGGTAAGTGATAAAATTATTATTTTAAGTGATTATAAGTTCTGTATTCTACGGAATATTTTGATATTAGTCAGTGGTACGACAGTTCAAACTTGTAGATGAGTTGACCAATATGGTTAAAAATCTACATGACAATAGTAGGCTTTAATAGTTTGCAATATGTATATTTTTTTCCTCTTAACTATTATAGGTCTATATTATGAAAAATTGCCTCTTTAGATAAAGGAAGCGTAAGCAGGGAATGTTCAAGTGAAGACTTCAAATATAGAATCTAATGTTGTAAGCATCGGCTGCCATTTTTAATGAGACTCCTCTAGCGAGCGAGACTCGGGTCGGGTGTACTTTCTTTAAGAAGTCAAATGCAACTGTGCTATCGTGTTAAAAGAGTCTTTCATTTCATGGTATATGGGCCAATGATTGTGTTTCATTTAAAAGGGAAGAAATTAATTTATAAAGATCATTTTTTAGTTAGATAGTCTAAATATACAAAGAAATGAAAAATAGAATTTGTAAATTATTAAAATGTCCTTGTAGGTACAAAAAAAAGTTTTAATCACCCTAATTCCCGTTTCAATTCTCATTTAACTCTAATTAAATTTTAGCTTTCCTTTCTTCCACAACCGGCTTTGACATCTTTTGAATCCTTTTCATTTTCTTATCATCACTTCTTTTCTTTATGAAACCATAAAATCTACATTTTCATTCCATTGACCAATCATTTAGATGAAGTGAGTAATCAAAGCTTATAACATTCTTGTTGAGCATTTGGAAAAGAAGATAAGGTATTGTTAATTTTTTTATATTTGGGCTTCTTTCTTTTTCCATTTTCTGAATAATTTCTTCGGGTAGCTGTATGTGTGTTTATAATGTTCATTTATGAATAATGATTTTGAATTCATTTTATCAATGAATTAGAGTTTTGATATGATTTGCTTCCCAACCTTCTTTTTTTATTAGTTGAAGTGAAATGTACGTTGGTAAAGACATATTTGACTATTCTATCCGTTGTTCTACTGTGAAATATAGATTTTATTTTATGCTGTACAAAACGAGTTACATATCGTTTTTTGCAATCCATAACGATATACATATCATTATCAGTACTATACGAAAATTTGATATTTGATGAAATTTTAAATTTTTTATGTTAAATTGCAGTTATGGACACAGTGAATATGATATAGATATTAGTTTGTTATCCAGTGGAATATTAGCAGTCAATGGAAGGTGCATGAAAATGAAAATGTGCAGGAAATAGTGAAGGAAAAACAACGCTTATTATTGTTTCAATTTTTTTTATGTGAACTTGTATGATAAACTCAGAGAAATGTTGAAGGTTGGTAAAATGTAATACAAAGTGGAGATGTCAACTCTTGTCCCTATAATGTCTAAGGTTTCAACTGCAAGACAACTGGTCATTTTCACTCCATTTGTACGTACTAAACTGGTAGTGAAACTTAAGATTGTAAAGTCATTTTACGTTGCTGTGTTTGTTTTTTTTCACATTACAAACAAATGACTTTTATATCGTAATAGTTGATGCATATGTCGTTCTACTATGAAAAATGCATTGATTCACATAACGATATTGAAATCGTTCCTAATATGCAAAAAAGACATTGATATCGTTCCAATATGAAAATTGCACTAATTCATATAACGAAATTGAAATCGTTCATGAGACACAAAACAATATTATAACAAAAACCTCTTTTTGTGTAGGAGGATGTTTGAATAGTCACCATTGTTTATGAAGAAGTTCTTAGATTGTTAGAATGGCCACAAATGTTCTATAAATTGCATTCTCCTATGCTAGAGTATTTGCATCATGTAGATACTTTTGACCTAAAAAAATACGTCAACAGAATTCCAGCCATCTCTCTGCCACGTAGACATCACCTGTACACTGAACACTCCATTAGAAGGCAAAAGTTGTCGGTCAAGAAAATGGTCAAGTCAACAGTCGGACGAAAGAAAATGAGTGCAAAAGACGAGAAATGAGATTTCGTTAGGGTTAGAAAATATAATTTATTGTGAATGAATCTCACATATATAGAAAAATGTAAATGGACCAAGTGGTACTAACGGGCCGAGTTCCAAGCCCGAGACAAGGTTGCTTAATTAAATATGTCCAATCCCAAGTCTACATATGTGGGACCCCCTCTGTCTTGTGCATGCCAAGTAATTTATAAGTGTAAAAATAGTCATCAAAGTCTAAGTCATACATTTATGTGTAGGTTGGATTTCGAAATATAAGTAGTCAAATAGATGATGTCTTACATATAGCCTAAAAAATATGAGTAACTCCAATAAACAAGGATTGCGAACTACCTCGAAAATATACATCGGTCCCAAGCATATGATGACTTATGAATTGCCTTGAAAACATATGCTGAATATATGTGGACTTACGAATTGCATAAAAAATATACGTGCAAGCTTGAATAAGAGAAGGCTTATAAATTGCCTCAAAAGATAGATATTGCAAATAATTTGTACAAATTTCGATAGCATCTCATTTGTAATATGGACTAAACCAACTTGTAATACAATACGATATATTCATTGAATATATATAAAATAAATTGGGTTCCATTTGCATCAGACTTGCCAGTGTGAAGCAAGTAACATAATGTCTATAAAATGATAATGTGGCATGTGTACCGGTGTAGTGAAATTAGTGTCATGATATGCTAGCAATGATGTGATATGCGTACTTGGCAATAGTAATATGATGCATATGCCAATAGTAACAATATAACGATACTAAGATATTAGTATCACAATAATCCGTTGACCTTAAAATATGCGTCAATAGAATTTCGGTTACCTCTCCTCCACGTAGACGTTGCACACTGAATACCCCGTCAGAAGGCAAAGGTCAGGGGTTAAGAAAAGGGTTTAGTGAATGTTTGCACTCAACGATCAAGTTAACAGCTAGATGAAAGAAAAATGAGTGCAAGAGACGGGAACGAGGATTTAGCCAAGGTTAAAAAATATACCTTATTGTGAATGAAACTCTCACACACACATATATAGAAATGTAAATGGGCCTAATGGAGCTAATGGGCCGAGTTCCATGTCCAAGACAAGGTTTCTTAATTAAATATGCACAATCCAATTGAATAACTGACGCCAAGTCGGCATATGTGGGACCCCCTCCGTCATGTGCATCCCACATAATTTATAGGTGTAATAGATACAATATATATACTGTATATACGCATCGGAAATTGAATAACTGATGCCAAGTCGGCATATGTGGGACCTCATCTGTCATGTGCTAATTTATATGTGTAATAGATGCAATATATATACTGTATATATGCATAAAAAATATCACGATACACACCATGATTTACAAATGCAACACTTCTGTAAAATTCCGTTTCAGATTTTCTAGTACAATACAAAAAGTTTTGTTCGTTAGAACTCTTACAGATTGTTGTACTACTTCTGTAAGAGACGAAATTCGTTATATCCTGGAAGATTATTGTTGTTTGCCTTTAATCACCGTAGAATGGAGCAAATTTGTCTTAAAGACACATAATGAATTTAGTAGGTTCGAATTATTATTCTGTTTCGATATTGTTCATAATTCAATCCCCATTGATCATACCGGTACGTGTTTCAAAGAAGAGTAAGTGTCTTCGGGTTGTTAGGAAAGAAAAATTTGATTCTCCAAAAAGTGACAAGTAGACAACAATTATTAGAACAGGCTGCACCATTAGATGCTAGCATAAATGTTCTTTGAAAGAATAATGCTCCTTTGCCAGGCTCAAGGAAAGGGATGGAGGGGTGGGGGTGACGTGACAAATATTAATTGGGTATTGTGTTTTTATTTTTTCTCAAGCCGTCCAATCATGTGTCGACAAATGTTCTTCCTGTTTTTGAAC
Organism: Fraxinus baroniana; assembly: GCA_903798355.1. NCBI lineage: Eukaryota > Viridiplantae > Streptophyta > Magnoliopsida > Lamiales > Oleaceae > Fraxinus > Fraxinus baroniana. The sequence continues at coordinate 241 of CAIGRO010230594.1, read as the reverse complement.
CCGTCTCTAAGCTTGTTTGTATAGCACAATTGTCTTTGAAATATAATGCAGATAAAATATAGTACATGTGATCAAATTTTTTTAATATCAGTTTTACATACCACATCAAAGTGTTGACTTCAGTTTCACTCCTATATTAAAAAAGTCATCCTTAAATTTACTATTCATTCTTGTCACACGAGTTTTCACACTTGCTCTGTTTCTATCTGGTTCTGTTATAGTGAACTAGCCTTCTTTGTTG